>QFDD01001003.1:0-36704 GCA_006871305.1 Vachellia collinsii
GATCAAGTAAATCTCCACCATTCATTGTGTAAGTGGAGTAGGTGGAATAGTAAGTGGAGTTAGGTGAAATAGTGTAAAGTGACATTCTAGAAGGCTAATAAGGGCCGTTAGATCAGATTAGATCGGATGGATCTCCACCGTCCATTGAGGAGGTGGAGTAGTATAAATACCCCCAAGGGGATCACTTGTAAATCATCCATTCAAGCAATAGAGAAGCATTCTCTCATTCTCCTTCTCTCTCTAAGTTTTCTCTCTCTAGTCTTTCCTTAGTTCTCACAACTAAGTCAAGACTTTGTAGGCTTACTAGCAGGTTCCAAGTCCAGAGTTTGGCAGAGCTTGCTAGACCGCACGGTGCTTACATCAAGTAAATCACTGAGCCCGTGACATCTGGTAAGCTATTAGCACCTAATCCGTCTAAACTTTTTTTTTCCGGTGAAAAAACAAGATCAACGAGAATAACGGATGCCCATCCATCACTCGAAGTGATTTTAGTAGAGACCAGGTTCAAACAATAAACCCGCTTAAGGATTACTATGATAACTTCACAATCAATCTACATCACAATTTGTACATGTAAAAATTTAGAAAGGAAAAGGCCCATTTAACTGTCAGTTTATGAATATTGGCCCTGTATTCAAAACTAGTTTGGGCTTAGTTAGGATCATTGGGCCTTCTTGTTGGGTATCGCCCAAAAACCAGTCTTGTTGCATAGCGTCGAACTATATAGGATTGAATTGAACGGGGAAAATATTAGAATTATTGAGTCAAAGCACGTGTTTTATTTGCATAATAACTTTTTTAAAAAAATTATTATATATTTCCCAAGAGACAATCAAAGTCGTTTAAAAATTGAGTTCTTACATTAAAAACCCTAGTGCCCCGTTTGATATGTGGGAATTGAGAGATGAGAATAGGAAATAGAAGTGGAATTGTAAAATTTGATTGTTTGTTATGTTGGAAGCCACTTCCATAAAAATGAGATTTCCATCAAAATGGGTTCTATAGATAGACCTATTGAACTCATCTCAGTTTCATGGAAGTGAGATTTTTGGACTATTATGCCTCTATTTATTTCATTTATTGACTAATTTGATTTGGAGAATGGTATATTAGTCTTCTTACATTATAAATATAAATATTAAATTAAAATAATACCCCACTTCTTCCAGTATACCAAACATGCTTTTAATTTCACCTCCACTTCTATTTGCAATTCTACTTCCACTTTCATCAAAATCAGTTCCGCATAGCAAACAGGCCATAGATTTTGAATTCATTGTTATCTAAGCCCCAGTTTTTCAATCCCACGTTCATTAAGAGAGTTACGGCAGAACTTTCAGTGAATTGAATAAAAAAAAAATCATTAGTCAATAGACAAACTTCACTCAGATTAAATTTAATAGACCATTTTCAAACAATACCGATTACGATAATAATTTAGCATTTAATCTACATCACAATTTGTGCATGGACAAATTAAGAAAAAGAAAATATAGTATTCTATAAATATATTTTCAGTTGATGAATATTGTAGGCCCAGTATTAAAGACCTGAATTCTAATATAGAAACCGTAGATTTTGAAGTCATACCTACATGTCTAAACCTTAGTTTTTTTTAATCCCATGTTCGGTCATAAGTTCTCAGAACTTTCAATAGATAAATAAAATATAGGAGTTGTAAAAGATTTTTTTTTCCAATAAATGGTCTCACTTTATTTGATTTCGGAGAGGCCAAAGTGAAGTTAAGTTAGCATTCTCAAAGTCTAAAAGTTAATCTTACCGTATTTTTCAAATGGTTCAACCTTATCGTCATTATAAATGCAAAAAACATGTTTTTTTTAAATAAAAGTTGTGTTTAGATCCACTTGGTAATTCATCGGCCTTTTTTTTTTTTTTTTACTTATTTTATAATTCAAAGCAGTCAAACCAGTCTTAGTCTCTCAGCGAATTTTTATGCTGATTACTGTAAAGAAATAAATGATAACGATGTATTATCTTATAGATGAACTTTTGACACGGTCAATATAATTATAATATTCATGTTAAGCTTCGTTTGAGAAATATGAATAATGATGATGCCAAGTGTGTTCATATAAATTGAGCGATACTTCTATATTTTGATTGATATAAAGTTAATATTAAATGACATGACATATGTGGACCATTTTAATTAAAAAAAATACAAGAATGTGTTAATATGGATATTTTCAATTCTTCTTTTCCCTTTTAATTATCAATATATAGTTCACGTATCACTGTCGTTTATTGCAGAACAAGTGTGGGGAAATTGCCATTTTTTTAATAATAATTAATTGTATTCCATGGAGTGGTTGAACATGCACATCAGTCATGCCTTAAAAACGAGCTAAACAATTGATAACTATGTGTTGATTATTATTATTATTACTTATTTATGTCCAAACAATTTCTAACGAGTGAATGACTATGGACAGGGGTGGAAACAGGTCAGACCAGGCTCCACCCCAAACAGTCCTGGCCTGATCTGTGGCTTGTATATAGACTGTTTTTTAGGTCTGAACCTGTTTTCGACCGTCTGATCTGTTTCCATCCCTAACTATGATTATATTAGGCCTTTGATAACCAACGTAAAACTATTCTAAACTTATGATGACATATTGTCTGTTTAGTGATTGGATTCATCTTCGTTTCAATGCCGGCAAATTCATGTCATTTTTGTTTCATTGACATCACCAGATCATATCAACTATAGCTCACGAATTTGGACCACTGTTATGTAGTCATTCTGCAGCTACATATTAAGTTATTTTTAAAAGTCATATTAAAATCTAATTAATCTAAGTTAGTTGGATATATGGATGTTAACGTATTCTTCAGAACTTTTTTTTTATATATATAGAACTCGAATTCAAAGACTTGAGAGAAAGAATAAGTGTGTATATATATTGCCAATTGAACTCTATATTATAGAGTGTTATTTAATTATTTTTTATATTAACTTAAGAACCCTCTTACAATTACTTATCTTAATTTTAAATAGTTATAGAATATTAAAAATAATTATAATAATGATGAAAGAAAGTATAACAAGAAAATGGTAATTGATGCATATATTAAAAAAAAAATTGCAAGAGTAGCATACGCCTTACCTTTTAAGCATTGGCTACTTTGCTAAAGATGTAATCAATGGTTTTTAAGACTGATGAGCCATTGAACCGATAAAAATATTGATTCAAACTTCATTAATAAAACCACGCTTGAAAATTTGTTAAAAATCATTCAATCACCTCAAAATTCAAACATTTTTAAGATAACACTTAATTTTAAAATTGGTTAAGGATTAATTTTACTCCTGACACTTTTTGCATACAAGATGTGAGTATTCAAAAATTAATTTTTTTATCAATATTGCACTAGAAGTGTTGAAAAAAAAAAAAGGAGCATTGTCACCACTGTAGCAGTTAAGAAGGTTAAAGTAAACCTTAGATTTTTGTTAAACTAATATTTTTATAAAAGTATATGCATGTATAAATTACATTGTACTAAAAGCCTATTAAATATTAATTCTCTGTATCTCATCGGCATCCGAGAGGGGAAAGATTGGATCATACTTTATGGTGATAAATATTCATGCGATACCTAATCCAATATGTAAGTCAACCAAAGGATTACCACACATCCTTACCCAGGTCAATGCTATTAATTAATTAATTAATTACTTTAATATGTACAGTATATTTTATATTTTACACCATATTTTAACATGTGTGTGTGTGTACGTTGGAGAATCTTTTGAGATACGTAGCTTGCATTATTATCAAATTTGTATTTGTTTGTTTATTTATTTATGTGTGAAATCTCCTCACATGCTTACATGTGTTGTGTAACCAATTATGCTTCAATCATTTGAGCGTATTTTCTCGCGCGAGGCTCGGAGCCAAGGGGCCATTTAATCACACATACAAGTATCAAGTTAATTTTTTTGTAATTTTTTATTTGCATTTTTAAAACTATTCTATAATTTACAATTATCTTCAATCATCCATCACTCAGTCAATAATATATATATACAGAAGAAACTTATATTATCCATAAGTTATAAACGGTGCAACTCATTTATATTAAACTTCGTGTAATGCATAAAATGCTCTTCTAATTCGAATGCCAAGTCACATAACATCATTTTACATATTTTAAGGTAATTGTATGATCAAATTAACGAATATAGTTTAATCTACATCAATCATCATTTTTGTTTTTCACTTTATGTTTATGTGCTTAAGAGTCTTTTTTTCATGAGAAAAAAACAATAATTAAAGTACATTTTTCTCCCAAAAATATTTTGGAAGGAGTTATGAGCATCATCAAGAAAATTGTATAGTAATGTAACTAATTTTTTTAAAAAAACTCATGCAATGTTATCTTTTTTTTAAAAAAAATTGAGCATGGACACTCTCATTTTTTCCATCCACATTAACTTAATGTTAATTGTTAAGAAAGGGGCAAAAATTTATTAATTTGATTAAAAAAATCACATTAACTTTACAAATTGAGCTCACATATGATGATACTCCAATAAATCAAGTGGCATTAGCGGTCTATGATCAATTATATATAGTCCCTAAATATTTTTTTTAACAGATAATAAGTGGATTATGCTGTACCCAGTCATAAGGGATTTTAAGCTGAAACCATGTTGCAGCTAATAATTGATACTATTTCAGAATCTTCCTAACTTGGCAAAAACGGTGATTATAATAATACGTTAATAACATGGATATACCACCCAATCTTCTTCTGATTTATTTATGAGGTATTAAGGGATTTTTTTTATCTTATATATAAATCACATCACTAGTTTCTTTAATATGAATACATACTTTTAAGTTTTACCCCATTATAGATTTTGTATTCTTGATATGGAATCCATATATAGTTATTAGATTTAATTAAGACAGAGTTAATGAAATTTAATATTTTTCTTATTTACTTAATGAATACAAAAAGTAGTGCATATATATAGTGATAATTGAATCTTATGGACTGTTTTAAAATGTGATGGCTTTTCAACAGCACCCCTATTTAACATACACCATATGAGTACAAAATACACATAATAATATAAATGAATGGTAAAAATTAGGCATTCGTATGAAAAAAATTTAATGACAACTTGCAAGTAAAAGAAAAGAAGTATCTATCTATAAATAGGATAGAGAGCTATACTACTTTTATAGAGTTTGTTTTTTAACGTTGTTTGTTTTTTTTTCAACGCAAAGCTGCCACAGGCCATTGAAAATCATTTTGGTTTGGACCACAAAAATATTAGACTCCTCTCTCTCTCTCTCTCTCTCTCTCTCTCTATATATATATATATATATTACACGCATGAGCTACTCATCTTTGACTATCTATCTTTCTTCATAACGTTCAAACTCCGAGAATATAATGTGATCAAGTGGGAAACAAAGATAAAACATTTATTGTAGGCAGATGGGTTAGTTGATCAATCGAAAGGGAAAGCTTATATTAATAAATTAATACATTTGCAAGTTTTGTGCATGTGAACATCTTCATCGTTATATGTCTTCACCGTCGTTTGACGTACATGTTCTGCGTCTAAAGTCAACAACCAGTAAACTTTAACCATTGAAGCAATATGAATATCCCACTGCGCTGGCCCAAAAAAAAAAAAAAAACCTTTCTAACCCTGAATATAAAATTTCATCCACAGTGTAAATTGCA
The DNA here is from genome assembly GCA_006871305.1 of Vachellia collinsii. Classification (NCBI taxonomy): domain Eukaryota; kingdom Viridiplantae; phylum Streptophyta; class Magnoliopsida; order Fabales; family Fabaceae; genus Vachellia; species Vachellia collinsii. Next base: position 5,725 of record QFDD01001003.1, read on the forward strand.
TTGTAAATGAGATCTTATATTTAATATTGTGTAATTTTTTTTTTACTTTGTCCATTGTTAGTATAGAGAAACATTAGACTTCAATGTAAATCTTCTCCTAGTAAATTGCATTAGGGATAATATTTTTTTTTTTAAAAAAAAAAGTTCATTGACAACCCAGTTCCCACGTAGTAACTTATTACGAGTCAAGAATTTCTTCTATTAAGCACCCTATGTTAAATCCAGAGGCAGTACTCTCACTAACACAATCAGAAAGCGAAATCTATATATATGATTTTTCGTTTCTATTTTTGCCCTCCTTTTGGTGACGCACCATCATTCTAAACCTTACTTACCTTCGAATTTAAATTTTACTTTCAAACAAGGGTGTTATTGGAAACAAATAATAAACATACCTTAAAATTAGAATCAGGCCTTAATTATATTTATGGAGGGAAATAAAAATTCAAATCAAGACTTATAAACAAGGATGGAGGAAGTGTTAACTTTTACATTTAGCTAAATATTTTAATACGTGTTTTTTAATCTATGTTGTATGACACCATCAATGATGTAGAATGGTGAATATTAACTGCTGAGCTTTAAAGAAACAAAAATAAGGCAAGTCTCATCAACACTGCGTTGGTCCATAGCGGCCAATAATGTAAGGTTCCATTAGACCTCTTTAGGTTTCGAATTCAAGTTCCATATGAAGTGTATATATCGAAAGTGACAACAGCTACAAACCCCAAATCAAATTAGTTTATTGCTTAGATACATAATAATAAAATAAAAAAAGCATTGAATATATATATATATATATATAAATCCAAACTCAGTTACACACCTGAACTTTTTTGATAAATTAAAGATGGAGTGGACTTAAAATATGCGAGTCTAAGAATATTTTGATATTTTCTTTTAAACGAAGATATAGAGTACAGTATGTACCAAAAAAAAAGAAGATATAGAGTACAGTACAGACGGTGTACTCATACCTGAGCACTTGACCATATATATATATATATATATATATATAAGTCCACCAAATTCTTTCCTTTTTTCGTAAAAAAATGCCATCCGTATACTTAAAGATAATATGGACCCCATATTCATTTTATTGGAAGACAAACATTTTGTGACGTCCTGATCAATATAGTATGATTATCCAATGTTTGAAAAACATATCCACACAAATTAATTATCACACACACACACACACACACTTTTTTTTTTTGTTCAACACATGCACATACACAGATATAAGAAGATCTAACTTAAACCACATTATAGTTATAAAGTGCATAATATGTATTATCCCAGATTTAATACAATACACAAGAAAATCAATTTATTTGTAATTTTAATTTTTCTTTTTGTTTAGACTTTAGTTATGGAAATTTATCTTTTAAAATTGAATAATTTGTTTCTTCTTTCTGCTTGTTGGTAGTACTTAATTAAAAATTATATTTGAATAAAAGTAAACAGTGTAAAAATATATTTATTTTTCGGAATTATATATTATTTTTATTTCTAAAAGTAAGACAAATATTTTAAAACTTTATCGAATTTACAAAATTTTTTCCCAAAAAATAAATAGTAAACTATCTATCCCGATTTGAAAAAAAAATAAACTATTTAGATTTATTTAAACATTTCAAAATTACAGAGACATCCCTTTAAAAGTGAAACTAAGATTTTTGCAATTTTTACAAAATCCATATAATTCATTTAATTGCCAGAACCATATAACTCATTTAGTCCTATACAATACACAAAAAATTATCTATGGCACTAACACAGACACAAAGATTTTAATATTATATTGATATTGTGTTTTAAAAGAAAAAGAAAAAACCTTCACATGTGGGGGTTAAGTTAAATGCCTGACAAAACAAAACGAACACATACGAAGATATTACAAAAAAAAAAAAAAAAAAGCACCTCATACGTACGTGTTAAGTAATACACCCATAATTAACAACACACATTTATTCACACATGATTTTTTGCCTTTCTGTTATATATAATATTATAATGTTGGGGCAAAACAAAAAAAAAATATTATAATGGGCAAATATATATGTATAATATTATAAAGCTGTTCTAAGTTCTGACATGAATCATGAAGGTGAAGATGACGTACGGTGGCACATTGTTTACCGTTGAAACATGCAAACTAAACTAAGAAGTGGAATTCTTAATTTTTTTTAAGGATTAAGAAAGGTAATTGATTTATTTATTATTTTTTTAAATTAATTTATTTTGCTTATAATTTTATATGTAATTTATTAATACATTTAGATATTTTAATATATATATTTTATTATGTAATTATTTAGTTTTCGTAATTTCTCAAAAGCAAAGGGACATATATTTAACACTGTGTAATACTATTTAATGTATCTATATATAATATAGAATTTGTCTTTTCATTGGGATCAATGTTTTAATTTATTGAGGGTTATTACTTATTTTCTCTTACTCTTTTTTTTCCAAATTAATTTTGTCCCTATTTGACTTACCCGCATTATTTGAACCGGGATGGATGGATTAGGATTTAGGAAAGAAGATGAACAAATTAGCTTACGTCAAATAAAAATTAATTTAAAAAAGTTATGATTTAAATCAATCATTCAATTACATCAGTCGTTTTTTTTCGAAAAATAAAACTCATTTTCTTTTGGGACAATGAGGGGCATGCTTTAGTTCTTTTAATTAACCTTTCATGATACGTGATGCATGCATGCACATTGATATTACTGCTAAACTAAACATGAAGAATGCCATCGTCTTAACTCCAATAATGATTCAGTTTAATGATTGAAATCTATTAATTTTACCAATACTTAATTCTGATAACACCCTGTTCAATTATCATTGTTAATTTTTTTAATCAATCCTCATTTACCCTAATTTTCTTTTTTTCCCCCATTTATTGCTCATTCTGCCCGTCGAAAACATAATTCCTAATTTTTTTTAATCTAGTTCGACATGTTTTTTTTAATTTTTTTTCAAAAAGAACAGTAGCTAGTTTACAGCATTAATTTTGTACGTGTGTTTCTTTTGTTTTTATTAATCATCACTCATCCGGTGAAAAGAACTCATGCATTTATCACACTTACGAAGGGTCCAACACAAAACATCAAACTTAAACAAAACTTAAGGAGGTGGGAACTGCGAAGTGTTGGTTGGATCAAAAAGCTTTGATTTATATGTGTTTCTATTCTGTAGGCAAGGGTGGAAATGGGCTAAGCCTTTAAATAGACTGAACAGGTCAAAATTATATAAAATTAATCCCAAAATCCTTAAAAATAACTATTAGTATTATATAATAATATAAAGGGAGAATTGGGGATAAGATTCCCATTGAAAAATTAATTATAGAATGGAACATTTCAAAATATATAACCGAATTTTTACATTATATGCAATTAAAATTTCACATTATGCAACTAAAATTACATATTTTACAACTGAATTTCCATAAGAGTTAAATGATAGGTCTTATTATTTAATTAATTTTTTAATGAGGATTTACCCTCAATTCTCCCTGCTGCAAAGGGTAGAGAATATTACTCTTATTCTCTGAGCGACAAACACGATGGATGCAATTGTCATTTAGTCACAGCGTATCGCGGAACAGGTTTTTTCTTAAAAAAAAAAATACAAACTAATGTTTTACCATATAGGCATATACTATAATCGTTAATAATTTAAATATAATGTAATTAATTTGTTGCATGTTTTATATATAAAAAATATAAATATATAAATCAACAATCAACCTTGAATCTTATTATGCGACGCTGCTGGATATAAAAAATTCATTCATAGCTGAGAACAAATTCAATGCCCTTTTTAGTAGATATAAACATAAATAGTAACTTTCAAAAGCAAATCAATAATAATACTTGTAGTTTATCTTATCATATTTATTTTAGCTGACAAAAAATGTTTATTTACAGTTAAATTCGTAACGCAAGCAATACATCATAGAAAATTAGAAATAATGTAAAAAAAATTAGAAATAATGTATTTGAAGCTTGAAAGGACCAACACCACCCAATTCCATTTACAAAATAGCAATAATTCCCTAGTCTTGGGGGCATAACTGGAAGGATATTTTAGAAAAAAAGAGTTGCCCCGCGAGGAGGGCGTAGGCACAATTATTCATGTATCAAATTTCTATATATTAAAATATAAAATAATGCTCCCTTCATTGTTATTGGTCACAAAAAAATTTACGCAGATCAAGAAAATTGAGTATGTAATACCATCATATTTTATAAAACCAATACACTGCTACTCTAAAATATTCTTAGTTTTCTGTAAATTAATGCTACTCATAGTTTAATGCATTTTTCGAATCTAAAATTATCAAAGAACAAAATAGAAAATAAAAAGTTTAATATTATCTTAAAATTTAAAACAATATATTATTTTATGTGAGCCGTTTATGTTTCCAACCGCAAGCGGGTATAAGTCACAACTCACGAGGCTTTGACCAGAGGCTGAGTCATTTGTGATGGGTTCATGGCATTGGCTGGGGAGTTACCCTTAAAATACGAGTCTATAATCCTATTTATAAAATAAACAGAGAATGGTTTATTTAATCATATTACATCACCTCATTAAATTTTTATTCTTTATTTATTATATATTTTACTTATTTTCATGTATTATAATATATATTAAATAGTGATAAAATTAAAAATTGATAAATTTTAGATCAGGGTTGACAAGATTTAGGATTATTTTATCTATGAAAAATATATTGAAAATGATTTATCTATAGGATAAGAGGAGTAAAAAAAAATTAAAATTTTCAAATATTATTAAAACTTAAAACAAATTATTGTATAAAAATAATTTTATCTGAGCCATTTATCCAGCCGCCGCCAAATAAGATATATGGATTTGTGTGGCTAGTGAGTTACCCCTCAAAGTTTCTTTCTTAATAATATTTTCTAAATAATGCATGATACAACTTTCAACAAAGCAGACTTTTGAATGCAAGGGTTGAAGGGTAAAAATACACACAAATTTTAATTAAAAGTGCATAAAACACTACATATTTTTTGGATGTGCGAAAATAATATTTTTAAATGTGCATATGCAAAAATAATAAGGTTCACAACACTAAAAATAACGATTTTATATTATATTTAACATTTTTGACATTTTTGCATCTATTATGAATGTTAATAAATACTTTTACATCTCTGAAAAGTATATACTTTTAGACGATGACTTTAGATAAAAATTCATGTGTATTTTCACACTTTAACTCAAATATTCACAATTTCATAATCCTTTTCGAATCATAAAAAGATCACTAAATATTATTATAAAAAATTGCTAAATATTTTTAACTCTAAATTCAATATACATTTTACTTATTTGTTTATGACTTTTGAAAATAATTAAAAAATGAACACACACCCACAGGTGAGATTGAGTCTATGCATGAGTCTGGGAATGTTCAAAATAAGTGCTTCTATGTTTTATGAGATAGAACGTCTTTAACATATTTAATTAAAATCTACTAATAAAAAATAATCTAAACAATGACATAAACGAACTTTTTCCTGTGAGAAAGGGTTAATTGGTGCCATTATGACGTTTAAACCATTCAAACATTTTAGTTATTTCACGTTTTCTTCATTTGTTAAAGAAATCTTTTAAAACATTTTTGAGAGCCACTCTCAGTTAAATTTATAACAATGTTTGAATTTGACTGATTAAATAAAAACAATATGCAGACATTCTAATGATATTATTCAAGTGAGCTCTACACAATTCTTTATTTTACCCTTGTTGCATTAATTATTTCATTAAGGTGTTTGGATTAGCTTTTAAAAAATGATTTTACATAATCCGAGGTAAGTATGTGAAAATAATTTTATCTCTGTTCGTGTCAACATGATTGTAGAAGTGATTCTGAATGATTAAAAACATCTTACATAATAAATTGAGGAGATTTTGACCTAGACATTTAATCTCTCGTCAAACTAACATCATATTCGATTATAGTGGTATCATATAACTATCTATACGCCAATGTGTTGACTGGTTATTTTATTATATGTATTGATCTCAGCATTTCAATTTTCGATCATGCTTATTTTTTATGTTTAATTCTCATTATGGTAAAGTCCCAAGCGGATGTTTTTAGTATGAGACCCTTGACTTGAAATTGCACAACTTTAGTTGGAATCTTGTAAGTAGGAGTCTCGTCCACGTATATAAATTAAAAATTTATTTATCAAACAACTTTACAGAAAGATATATTATTTAATTACCAAACCCTGAGCACTGAAACGTGCTACACGAGGCTCCGTGGAATACTCGAATCCAATTTAAAAGGATCATATCTACATGTAATTAAATGTTTTTTCTTCTTTTATAATATTTTCTTTGTAATATGAAAATTATTCATTACATGATGGTAGGTAAGAATCATTAAAAAAACGGAATATGTGAACAGATTTTTAAGAACATCCTAAAAAGTTAACCAGGTTACTACGAAAAGGGACAATAGCTTAAAAATAGTTAGGTATTGTATTCTTTTCAAACATATAATTAATGAATGGCAATGAGTATTCAACGATTTCGTTTGGCAATCGTTTTCAGAGTCAACCGTATTACCAGATCACTAAGGAGCAACCAAACGTCCCTCTTGTCGATAATTCAATCGTGGTCACCATTACAGACCAGTAATGAGGTTGAACCAATATTACACGATACGAGTGATTCAAAAGATATAAATGTCCAAACGTTTACTATTATGATCATTTATCCTTCTCAATAAACCACACTTTAATTTGATGTAGGATAGTTTTTCGCACCCATGAAAAGAAAATCTAATTGAGTCCATAGAAGATCTCTAATAAATCAATATTTTTCAAACTATTTCTATTAATTATGCACATTAAGGGAGTTCTAATTTAAAAAAAAACGTTTCATTATAAATAGTTCAAAAAAGATTATTTTAGAGAAATTAGCATATACTTTTCTTGAAAAAAATTAATTGATTCTCTTAACAGTGAAATGGAGTATCTGTCTTTTTTTTTTTACTATTTCAATAACAATACCTCTGCTGGATGGAGACATTAAATAAAGGGCATATCTGAAAGAAAGAAAAATAAATAAAATTTCACATAATACACAGAATCTTCATTTTTCCTTGCTGCTTGTGATTATTTTTCACAAGAACAACGAAAGGATATAAGATATCCCCTCGGAACATGTTGAATGTTTTTTGTCGCTGGATCTCTAAAACGTTCATAATGATGTCGATTTGAGTGGCTAGTGTTTTTTTTTTTTGTTTCAGAACGATAATAATCAATTCTATGGGTCACTATTAATTGATTAAATACATTAAAATATCTCAATGGACAATTGACTCCCAAAGACAACTTGTTCGAGTTCAACCCATGGCATTAAAATTCGTACGAAGAGGCTCCAATCACCAATGTACCTCTGTTACTGGGCATTGGAAAAATCATAACCAACGACGTTTAAGTCTGAGGTTGCCCAGCTTTCCACCACTGCCCCTCTACATGGGACCCACCCCGTTTAAAAGTCAATTCCCAATGTTTTATTTTTCTTTTGCATGCTTCCCATTTTGTTTGGAGTCATCAAATCAATGTTTTGAAGTTCATACTCTGTTAAGAAATCATTCTGTCAAATATTTTTTTCATACGTTTTTATTACTGTGCTAACACCGTTGACTTCAACCTTTTACTTATATTTAAATTAATAAGTTGAGTTTAACAATTTTAAAAGTATAATCTAAAAGCATATTTGATATAAATTTTTTTTGATTTCATCTTTAAATCTTTTTTAAAAATCAATTATACGCATACTGAATAAAAATATGTATTTGGAGACTTGCCTTGATGAAATTAGACTCTTTATTTTTTTTTTGTTCTTTTAGTTCTCTCTCTATCAAGATCGTTCATCTTCTTTTGAGGCTTTTGACTTTTGGTTACGACTTAAATTGGAACACATTTTCGAAATTAAGAAATGAATCACAAAAATATCATTCAAATTAAAATGAGACGTACTAAAGATACTTTTTTTTTTGCCACCTTTCACCTCAATTTTCTGTCTTGTGCAACAATTGATCTAAACAGCCTTTGAACAATATTCATAACAAGAATATGTGAAATGAAAATTATAAACCAATGATATTTAGCAAAAAAAAAACTTTTTCAATTTTTTTTTCTGGCAAAAAACAAAGAAATAAAACAAATATTTATCTCTATTTTTTATTTCCAATTATTGACACGATTTAAAATTTAACTACCTATTTAAATGTATTTAAAAATTCATATCCATATAAATCGTTAAGTGTGGATTAGTAAATTTTGAAGAAAAAAATAGTTGACAAACTGCAGATAATATTATATAAATTGAATTTAAAATATTGGAAAAGAAACATTATTTTAGCATATTTTAAAGTATATTTTACTGGTAAATATCACAAATTAGTTTGGACAGCATAGACATGAAATATATTATTTATTGAGATTGATTTGAATTTTGAATTTCAAAAAAAGATGTTGTTAAATCTACCGCAACTAAACCAATGGAGGTCTTGGTAAATATAAAAATCAGGGGCATAATATATTTAAATATTGAGATGATGATATATTAAAATGAAAAATACTTAGATCTAATTTTTTTATTCATTTTTTCAAGCTTCCTATTAGACATGACTATATATTTTTTTCCAATGTAGGTTTATTATTGAATGATAGCATCTAAAAAATATAACACAAAATTGCATGTGATGGAAAAATTAAACTTGATATAATAGATATAATCAACTTTATTACATATGATTCTATTAAAAAATAAGGAATAATCAATTGTATATATATGTGTGTGTGTGTGTGTTTATAAATTGGCTAGTAAGAATTTATCAAGAAAAAAAGTGGCTAGTAAAATTGGTAGTAAGTTAGAAAAGTAAAAGTAAATATAATAATTTTTTTTGGTAATAATATAATAATTTTTTTTTGAATACATTACTTAGATTACGGGGAATTACAATATTCCCTTGTTTGAGAAATATAACAAGTAGTAAGTTTGAAAATGAAATATTGTTCAATTGAACCAATAATAATTGTTTTTCTAAATGCCTTCAGTTTGACTTTGGTAATCTGGTTAGCAATTTTCGCATTTGTTTACGCTTAAGTGGAATTTATTAAAAAAATATTATATTTGGGAGAAATTTCAGTATAAAATAGAAATCATTCCACGTTTGATCACAATTACAAAATTTAATTATTGTTCGGTGATTTTTAAAATTTATAGTATGATCATAATATCAATTCCTTTTATATAAAAAATAAGAGAAATAATATAATAATGCATCCAATCTTTAATATGAGAGCTATTTAACTTTTTTCATAAGATAAAAAAACAAAATAAATTATTCAATTATTTAATATATTCTAAAATATTTATGTATATCATTATATTTTATATCAATTTATAAATCGATTAAATTAGTTTTAAGAAAATTATGAATATATTATTTTATTAGCTTTTCTAATTCCTCCAAAAAAAATTAATTAATTTTTATACTAAGGATCGATAATAATACTTTTTATTATCCAGCTATACATATAAATGTTTCACCTTACTTTATTTTTGTAAGATTTCAATTCACTTTTATCATGCATATGAATAATTAATTTTGAAATCAGAACGTTATTATTTATATTTATTTTTATATCTTTTAAAGATTCAATTTTATATATTTTTATAGTATATAAAAAAGTAGAAAAATAAGTTGGCAAAAAAAAAAAGTACAAAAATAAAGGAATAGAATGAAAACTTAAAAGAAGGAGGTATGGGCCCACAGGGGGTGAATTATTTTGAAGTTTGAACCCTAAAATCACTGACAACGGACGGCTCACCGGTAAGGGTGACTAGAGAGAGTCATATAATCGGAGAAAGATTTATTTATTTATTTATTTATTTTTCGGTGAAAAACAGAGAGAGAGAGTCGTCATTTTCTCAGTCTTAATTGTCGAGGCCGGGGCGTCTGCTCAACAGACTATATAAACGCACCCCCAAGACCTCGTGATCTCATCTCTTCTTCTCTCCTCTCTGTCCCATTGATCTGAAGAAGACGAGGAGGAGGAGTATCCTCTTCTGTTCCCCGGCCCGGCTTCTCTCCTCTCATTCTTGAGATCTCCGGCGAAGCAAGTCAGCGGCGGAGATGGCGGCCGGAAAGGCGGCGATCAGCCTCGAAGAGATCAAGAACGAGGCTGTTGATCTGGTACGTTCCCTCTAAATTCCTTCATCTCTCTTCATCAGAAACTCCGTCGCTGCTGCTCTGTTTCTCACCGTTCCCCACTCCCCCTCTCTGCGTCAACTGAGATCTTCGATTGAGTTACCACGAATTGTTGTTCACAGATTGTGCTTCGATTTTTCTTTTCACAACGCTCTTTAACTTTGTTCAGCTGTGTTTACCTTCCTTTTTAATACTTCCTTTCACCTAACTCCGATTCATGTTCTTCTAACTCTGTTCTTTTTGATTATCTCAAGCTTGTGGAAGATATTTTTCCTCTCATAACCAACAAATCTCATTAAAAAATATCTGAATCTTTCCTTATACGTGTATGTGTATGGTCAAAGAGGAGAATGGCGTTAAGGAGATTAAAATTAAAATCGAAACAGAAGCGGACTTTGGAACCAATAATGGAAGCTGGGTTTTGATGAGTAGCGTGGAGTTCTTTTCTTTCGTTTTCAAGTCGACCAAACGGAATGATTCCAGGAAATTTTCAAAGGGATCTGAGGCTCAACCATGTGAGAGACAGATAAGAGACGGAGTGGAATACGCTTTCATTTCTCGTTCATATTTAAAATAAAAAATAAATAAAAAGCATTTAATTAATCTAACTCATCTGTCTCTCTCTTTGTCTCTGCCTTGTTTGGCGGGAGGGAGTTTAGAGTACTTTCCGTGGTACTTTATCCTTTTCATATTCCCCCCAACTTTTTTTTTTTTGCCCCTCTTTCCTTTTCATTGACGAAATTATTTTTATGGTATATACACACTTATTTTTTTAAAAAAAATCATATGAAAAATAATAAAGTCGTTTCTCCCATCACTTTATTAAATATATTTTATGTATTTATATTTTTTTTTTAGGAAAAATAGGTTTTTGAGGATGCATTTTATTTTTCATGAAATAATTATTGATCAATAATTATTTTTTATTTGAGTTTTAATTGATTTTTTTTACCTGATCCTAAAGTATGGTGGCTTTTGGAAAGCCGTGGATATTGGGGGTGTAGGGTTCGTTAAGCAGAGAAGCCAATCACATGGAGTGTTTAGTTGGCAGCGTGTGAGGTCGCAATCCAATGCGCACACTCTGTCCCCTCTCACGATGCACCGGTCAACATGTTCGGCCTTCCTCATTGGTTGCCCACCTTAGCTTCCTTGACCTTCCACCACGTGGCCCCCTCTTTTGCGCTGCCTCTTTCAATCCTTCCTTCCGCACCCCACGTCCTCACACTTCCATTTCCATTATTTAAATACATAAATACTATAAATGATCAAAGATACTGTCCAAAACTCCTTTAATATATTTTCATATATTTGTTAAAAGAGTAATTTCTACCATACTCAAAATTTATGTTTTGCGATGTATCTGAATTAATATAATTCATATTTCCTAATTATATTTTCTTCAAATTTTATTTCATATTTGAAATTAGAAAAAAAATAAATTTTCCCGTTTTGATAATTCTAAATTCATTTTTGACATTTAGAAAAATCATTAGTAAGTCTGCTTTGATAATTCTGAAATGTAATCGTATTTTGTTAATAATTTTGAACTGTTGGTATATTTTTTCTATATCTGATACAATCTTTTATATCTCATTTAATAATATGTATATATGATTAGTTAAGTATACTTAGATAACTCTTTAAGCAAGTCATTATATCTTGATTTAGTCTTCTGATATCTAAAATTAATTAATATGGTATTAGAGCTATACCTACATGGGAGAAGATTTTCAAAAAAGTAGATCTTCACCCTTAATTTAAACAATGAATAGTCTATATTTAGTATTTTTAAAAAAATATTTTCAGTACGCAGGGAGCATACTTTTCTGTATACTTCCAATTTTTTTACCTTCCCTTTGCGGATATTATGAGCAATAAAATTTGCTACCATTTCACTATCAAATGAAAAATATTCACCACGATTATAGGGAAATAACTAATTTTTATGATCATTATCTGATTACAAAATTTCATTTAATTTTCAAAATTAGATTTTGATTCCCATTTTCACCGAACTTTCGTGATGCGTGCTGTTATTAAGGTCCACTCTACCACCTTCAAAGCGTGGAAATAATCCTTCTTTAGGATATACTCGGGACCGCCTTTTTGGACTTTTTGTGAGTAGAGTACAAAAGTCAAACATTCCTTTTTCAAAATTACTTCTTTATTATATTTTTCTGTTATGTTTATTCAATCCTTTTTTTTTTTAATACTCAGAGACTCTCATCATCAATATATATTCTTACAATAAATCACTCTATGCAAATAATAGATGCTATGAATAATTTTCTAGTTTCTATCTAATGCATAGAATCTAGCTATTGACTTCGCCAGTATAGTAAAAGGGTAAGTTATCTCTTCGAGAATAACAATATTCTTTCTTACTATATATTTTTTTTGGAGTGGATTGAATATTGTGTTTTTATTCCCCTTGGGCCAAACTGTACTGCATAATGTTTAAAAATTAAAATCTTACTAATGCTATAGTGTCATATCTTAATGTGAGAGGATGTTTTGGGTAATCCATTTTCTTCTGATCTCTTTTGCTTACAGGAACGTATTCCAATTGATGAAGTGTTTGAGCAACTGAAATGCACCAAGGAAGGATTGTCCGCGCAGGAAGGAGCCAATCGGCTCCAAATATTTGGACCCAACAAGCTAGAGGAGAAAAAGGTTCGTTCTTCTCCTTGTTTGTTTTTTATCCCGTTCACTCCTAGATGCTGTTTTCTAAATGCACTTTGCTGATTTGGTAATTTTCTCAGGAAAGCAAACTTCTCAAGTTTCTTGGGTTTATGTGGAACCCTCTCTCGTGGGTCATGGAAGCTGCAGCTATAATGGCAATTGCCCTTGCAAATGGTGATGGAAGACCTCCAGATTGGCAAGACTTTGTGGGTATTATTGCCTTGTTGGTGATCAACTCCACCATCAGTTTCATTGAAGAAAATAACGCTGGAAATGCTGCTGCTGCTCTCATGGCGGGTCTCGCTCCGAAGACAAAAGTAATATGATAAAACTTGTGTTTAGTTGCATAGATATGTGTTATTGAACTTTTTGAAGAATTGCCTAGATGGAGCCTATTTTGCTCATTTGTAGTATTTATGCAAGTTCAGGTTCTCAGAGATGGTAAGTGGACTGAGGAAGAGGCTGCAATTCTAGTGCCAGGGGACATCATAAGCGTCAAGCTGGGTGATATCATTCCGGCTGATGCTCGTCTTCTCGAGGGTGATCCTTTGAAGGTAGATCAATCTGCTCTTACTGGGGAATCCCTCCCTGTTACCAAGAATCCTGGGGATGAAGTTTTCTCAGGATCCACTTGTAAACAAGGTGAAATTGAGGCTGTTGTTATAGCAACTGGAGTCCACACATTCTTTGGGAAGGCAGCTCACCTTGTGGACAGCACCAATCAAGTTGGACACTTCCAGATGGTTCTCACAGCTATTGGGAACTTTTGCATTTGTTCTATTGCAGTTGGTATGCTGGCTGAGATCATAGTGATGTACCCAATTCAACACCGCGAGTATAGGGATGGAATTGACAACCTTTTGGTCCTCTTGATTGGAGGAATTCCCATTGCTATGCCTACTGTGTTGTCTGTCACAATGGCTATTGGTTCTCACAAGCTCTCACAGCAAGGTGCTATTACTAAGCGTATGACTGCCATTGAAGAGATGGCTGGTATGGATGTTTTGTGCAGTGACAAAACCGGGACACTCACTCTTAACAAGCTTAGCGTTGACAAGAACTTGGTTGAGGTCTTTGCAAAGGGTGTGGAAAAGGACCATGTTCTCCTCCTTGCTGCGAGAGCTTCTAGAACTGAGAATCAAGATGCCATAGACGCAGCCATGGTTGGAATGCTTGCTGATCCAAAAGAGGTTTGGTTTTCCGTCCGATTGTCCTTTCTGATGTTAAGTTCATTATTTGAAGACCGTTGATTTTGAACTGTGTATATTGAGCAAGGCATTTTCTTGTATAGGCACGGGCTGGAATTAGAGAAGTCCACTTCTTACCATTCAATCCCGTGGACAAGAGAACTGCTTTGACTTACATTGATTCTGATGGAAAGTGGCACAGGGCAAGCAAAGGTGCTCCTGAGCAGGTAACCTTATCCGTTAGTTTGTTCTTAATTTGAGAGGTTTTAAGTTCATCATGTTGGTATCAACATCTTTGTTTTGGTCTCTACAGATCATGGACTTGTGTAACCTCAGGGAAGATACAAAAAAGAGGGTCCACGCTATCATTGACAAGTTTGCTGAAAGAGGGCTTCGTTCGCTTGCTGTTGCAAGACAGGTTTAAACTATTCCTTTTTATCTTCAACTTTAACTAAATCACTTGCCGGCCAGGGCTATATAGCCAATCTACATCTCTTGCAGGAAGTTCCTGAGAGAACCAAGGAAAGTCCTGGTGGTCCATGGCAGTTCGTTGGCTTGCTGCCATTGTTTGATCCCCCTAGGCATGACAGTGCTGAGACCATCCGTCGAGCTCTTAATCTTGGTGTAAATGTCAAAATGATCACTGGTAATGAAGCATTCTGATTCTTTACAGAGAAAAGGTTACCATTGTACAATAGCAGTTTTTGTCGAACTTCTTTAAATTAAACGTACTGGCCTACGCTCTCTCTAGGTGATCAACTTGCCATCGCCAAGGAGACTGGCAGGAGGCTTGGGATGGGAACAAATATGTATCCATCTGCTTCCTTGCTTGGTCAAGACAAAGATACAAATATGGCTGCACTTCCTGTAGAAGAGCTGATTGAGAAGGCAGATGGATTTGCCGGAGTATTTCCTGGTGTGCAATCTCTAACATCTCATTACGACAGATAAAAGATTTCCTTTTCTTTATTTTCTTTGACTTGGGCTCGCGTGTGACTCTGACACTGTCAACTCTCTCATTCTCACTCTCACCTTCAAATATTTAATGTATAATCTTACAGAGCACAAATATGAAATTGTGAAGAAGTTGCAAGAGAGGAAGCACATTTGTGGAATGACTGGTGATGGTGTCAATGATGCACCCGCTTTGAAGAAGGCTGATATTGGAATTGCTGTTGCTGATGCTACTGATGCTGCAAGAGGTGCTTCTGACATTGTCCTAACCGAACCTGGATTAAGTGTTATTATCAGTGCTGTCTTGACTAGCAGAGCTATTTTCCAAAGAATGAAAAACTACACAGTTAGTCACTCTCCACCCTCGACATTACTATGTTGTCTTTGTGTGAAATGAGCTCAGGTCACATACATTATGTTTTTTGAAATGCAGATCTATGCAGTTTCTATCACTATCCGTATTGTGGTAAGTAGATGTGATGTTTATGAAAAATCATGTGATTCATTGTGACAAGGGTTTATGAATCAGCTAATTTGATTCTCTTTATTTCTAAATGCAGTTTGGCTTCATGTTTATTGCGCTTATTTGGAAGTTCGACTTCTCTCCTTTCATGGTTTTGATTATTGCCATTCTTAATGATGGTAAGATTTCTAACAATTACCTCTCAAAACTCAATTTTTTTTAATTCTCTTTATTAATTTTATGATGGAGATTTGACACAATGATTCACACTATAAGGAACAATCATGACTATTTCAAAGGACAGAGTGAAGCCGTCTCCCATGCCCGATAGCTGGAAACTCAAAGAAATATTCGCTACTGGAATCGCTCTTGGAGGCTACTTGGCATTGATGACTGTCATATTCTTTTGGGCCATGAAAGAAACTACATTCTTCCCTGTAAGAACCCATTATACTTTATCATCACCTGTCCAACTTCTTCGGCTCAAAGCTTCTGACGCTGTTTGATGATTTTTTCTAGGACAAATTTGGAGTCAGACACATCAGTGGCAATAATGATGAAATGACATCAGCTTTGTATCTTCAAGTCAGTATAGTGAGCCAGGCTTTAATCTTTGTGACCCGTTCTCGCAGCTGGTCCTATGTTGAACGACCTGGATATTTGTTACTAGTTGCATTCATTATTGCTCAGCTGGTCAGTTCAATGCTCCTTTAGTCCTTTTCACTCAGATTGTTGTCATGGTTTTGATATATAACCTATTTATTTCAAGAAAGGTGAATTAACAATTTTTGAGGTTATGTCATGCAGATTGCTACATTGATAGCAGTATATGCAAACTGGGGTTTTGCAAGGGTTCAAGGAATTGGCTGGGGTTGGGCTGGAGTCATCTGGCTCTACAGTGTTGTCTTCTATGTTCCACTTGACTTGATGAAGTTTGCTATCCGCTACATCTTAAGTGGCAAGGCTTGGGTTAATATGCTAGAAAACAAGGTTTGTTTGCCGAATCTAAACTTGAACTGGTTTTGTTTTATGAGCAGCAGATTTTGTTTTCTGTTCGCTAAAACTGTCTTTGAAAGAAATGTGATAACCAGAACAAAATCAAATGGGTCGTAACTTGAAGTGGTTTTGTTTTATGAGCAGAAGATTTTGTTTTCTATTCTTAAAAAAATGTTTTTGAAAGAAAAAATAAAAACCAGAACACAATCAAATGGGCATTCTAGAATGGCAATCTGTTCGAGGATGGTGATTAATTTATTCGATGTTGTTGAAATGTATTTACAGACTGCCTTCACTACCAAGAAAGACTATGGAAAAGAGGAGAGGGAAGCTCAGTGGGCTCTTGCTCAGAGGACCCTCCATGGCCTCCAACCACCAGAAGCTTCTAGCATTTTCAATGATAAGAACAACTACAGAGAACTGTCCGAGATTGCCGAGCAGGCAAAGAGACGAGCCGAAGTTGCAAGGTAAGTTCCCATACATGCCTTTAAGTTCTTGAGACCCTAATAGGAACTCACAAGCCATAGCCACATTCAAGCATGTCAAACATACTTTTAAGTAATTTCAGCTAGTGTCCATCACTCTAAACTTTTTTTTTTTAAAAAAAAAAAGATCATGGTGCAAAAAATATGAGATTTTTTATGTTACGTTCTTCCACTTTCACTTACAGGCTTCGCGAGCTACACACACTTAAGGGACATGTTGAGTCAGTGGTGAAGCTGAAAGGTTTGGACATAGACACAATCCAGCAACACTACACAGTGTGAGAGACTAAGCATTAAGCATTACTATTTATACCTTGGAACGAAAGACGTAGATAAAGCCCTGGCTAGCTATTTGTTGCCTTATAAGGGAGAGAAAATCTTGTGATATAGCTCTCCCATTTTCTTATACTTGTTTTCTTTTTCTTTTTTCTCACGAATTTCTGAGCTATGGCGAATAACTATGTCTTTTGCCTATCCTTTTTTTTCTCTCCCTTTTATTATGCAAAGGAAAAGTAGCGGTAGTAAATATGGTTGCTGTCTTCATTGTTTTAACTTTTAAATATGGTTTTTGATGATGATTTTATGTAATTTTTG
Organism: Vachellia collinsii; assembly: GCA_006871305.1. Classification (NCBI taxonomy): domain Eukaryota; kingdom Viridiplantae; phylum Streptophyta; class Magnoliopsida; order Fabales; family Fabaceae; genus Vachellia; species Vachellia collinsii. The sequence continues at coordinate 23,377 of QFDD01001003.1, forward strand.
CTTTTAAGGCAGTAGAATATAACTCCACAGAAGATTTCCTGAAACATCACACAAACTTGGAAACCTTCTTCACTTTTCTCCTAGCTGTTGGATACTAATGTCTTTTAACTGAAATACTATACTCCCTCAAGTTTTTATTATAAGCCACTTAAAGTTATTCTATGGTTGATAAGTAACCAAGTTATTCTACCAAAAGTATAATATATTAAAAGGAACTATTTTACATATAACTCAAAACCTCGGGAGCCACAAGAACAATTGGTGATCAATTTCATTTTAGGTAAAATTCCAGAGAAATTTTATGGAAATATCAAAATCTCAAATCAATTTTGTTTACCATACTTCAGTAGCTTTTTGCTACACTTGATGAGCAAAGCAAAACCTCTAATTAATGGGGTCCCACTGAGAGCCATAGTTGTTGAACTGAACACATATTAAAGCGAATCATAAAGGAAAGATTTCTATTTTTGCAAGGTAGGGTTGAAAATTACTTTGCCTACTAAGATCAGACTCTGCATGTGATTCCATTGATGATTCATTTGTCCACTCATATTTGTTTCTTACCATTTCAATTTCAACGCCCATAACTTGAGCCTTTATAGGGCGTGCTTGACCTTAAAGGCTCATCAAATAATTAGGCCTAAATGATAAAAGAAAACGTCTAATCGAATTATTGCCATGGAGTTCTGTATTTGCAAAATTCAATCAAAGACAGATACTGATATACATGTATGGATAATATTAGCTCATCGTATTCTGATAAATCCTAATAAAAGCGGTCATTTTATTAATTGCCCCAATATTTCAATGTTTTAACTTTATATAGATAAGTTTCGCCCCAATGTCATCATCCATCATCAATATATAAAAATGTAATAAATATGGAAAAGGGAAAGTTAATCATTTGCTCCATGTAATTTGGATTCAGATGCAACTGAATAATTAAACTTTAATTTGATGCAATTCAATTCCTATAATTTTGTCCCTAAAGTTTAATTCAATACAATTTAGTCCTCACGGTTCAAACCATTTAAAAGGTTAATCTATAATGTTTTAAACGGTTAAACTATAGGTATTAAATTGTATAGAGTCAATGTTCAAAAATTGAATTTCAATCGAGTCATTTGTATAAATTCAACTAGGTAAACTACTTTTAATTTTTTTCCCCTTAATATTTATAAATGAATTGTTAATTATTTATATTTATCTGGACAAAAAGATTTATAATTTAGATTGGATACAGTGTTTACATAATGTGAACTATTTTAAAAAATTATGAAAGTAAATTGTGTAATTCAGCCTCAACAATTTATTTCATACATGGGCTTAGAGCAATAAGAGATACTCCCTTCCATTCTCATATCATTTTTTTTATGATTCTATTTTTATAAGACCTTCTACAAGTAGTTGTCAAAAATTTTGTTCTTGATCATCATAACCTTTTCTTTGATTTTTTTTAAACTAAGTAATGTTTAAACTAACTCATTATCCACTATTTAATAAATATTTTTGGAGGTAATTATGAAAATTTAAAACACCAAAAAATGTTAACAAATTGTCTAACTTATATAAAATTTATTAAAAAGTCTTTGTATAACGAAACTGTATAGAGAGAGTAATACGTAAACTCATAAATAACCTATGATGTGACCTTAAAATGCCACATATAATTAATGTAGTCAAGGAAAAAAATTTGAATTATGTTATAAAATTGATGATATATTATGTTGTATTTTTAAATTTTTATTCATGTATTCTTAATTAACAAAAGTAAAAAAAAAATGGTAGAACCACATGAGGGCACAAGATAATATAGTTATGCACTTTTGCCCACATCACATTGAATAAAGATAAGTCTGAAAAATGAATTATTGCAATAATTGGATTGGATGGGCAAAGACTTTTTCTTCAAACAACTTTTGCCAATTCACATGGACATGACCTAATGTTATTTATTACAATAAAGAACAATCATTTACTACTTTAATTCTTAATATAAATAACTTGTAACTCATTTTTACATACTAATAAATACATTAAATTCATAAAACTGTTCAAATCTACCTTTCCAAAAGAATTAGTGAAAAAACATGCAAAACACTTTCTCTCGTGTACATTCAACGTAAATAAAATTACCAAACAATCATTAAATACTTTATGAATGAATTATATTTAATAGAAAAATTTCTTCTGCAAATAACTGAAACAATAAAGGATTTATTTCTTATGGTGTTAGAAAAGCATGTACATGTAAATCAAGATAAAACTCTTCTAGTATATGTATTTTATATATCATAAATTATCTTAAAGAAAAAAGGTTTCCTCCGCAATGGGCGGGGCCTGGAAATCAAAATGTCAAGTGACGTATATTAAAAATTAAACTAAAATAAAAACCTTTTCATTTAAAATACGTAGAGAATATAAAAGAGTGGCAAGTGATGACGCAATTATTGGGCACAAAGGAAAATAAGGGCATGTGGGCTCTCGCTTTCAGGTGGTGACCAGAGAAGGAGTTGTCATCGTCACTGTGGCGGTGGGGCCCACACCCGAATAACCTGTCCGTACGGACGCCTCTCTGATCCGAAATTGGAGGCCGTGCCTCCAAAAAATGCTCCTCTCCACCGACCTTCTCTACATCATAATTATGTTTATTATATATCAAAGCCATTCAATCCAACATCATTTATATGTTAGCTTTATATAAATTTACGTTTCATAATCATATTTAAAAAAATAATAATAAGGAACAGGCAAAACCAATCATCTATGATCTAACCATTTTTCTTCCTTCAATTTCATGTATTTATTTTAAATAAAATAGTATACTTTTTTTACCTAATTTCTTTCTCGGTTATTTATTTAATAAGTAATTTTTTACTTAAAACAATTAATTTTATGTGTTTGATTCATTTAAGAATTATTTAAAATAACTTAATGTATGTACCTAAATTCAAATAAAACAATTTTTTTTTCCCAATCAATAATTGACACTGCAAAATCAACAACGACCTCCTCACGTGGTTTCCTTACAAATCCAACCGTATCTTTCTCCTCTCTCTTCACAGGTGGGCACATGTATTTAACAAAAAAAAATTAAAATAAGTTATGCTGCTTAGAAGAAAAATAAAAAGGAAAGTCCCTTCAAACAAATCTGTGAAAATTATGCTTATGCGAACAAAAAATAAAATTTCTGCTTTTTGTCTATTTATTAGTTAAAAATAAAAAAAATTTCAATTTTATTTCTATATATTTTCCCTTAACATAAACAGCCCTTTAATTAATCAAATTTACGTACATATATACAAACACAGGTTATCTGTCCTAACAACTGGGAAAAATAATTTGATTAATATAGAAAATTTAATTTGTAAATATTTATAATCTTACCCCATTTTTAATCACATTTTTTTATTATATTATTATAATTATCTCAATTATATGTTTTCGCTCTTAAATTCATAATCTATTAATTCATGCGAGAAAGAAAGTTAGTGGCCTATATCGCTCGGAGTGTGCATATATTAAAAGTAAGTCCCTTTTTTCTTCCGGTGATGCCCTTTTTATAAATTATATCATAAAATTTTTTATGTAAATTTATTTATCTTTTGGCCGATTATGTGAATTTATTAGTGTAAAGTGAATTAGATATAATTTTAAACTTGGGGTGAGTGATGTGAAAGTCGTTATTTGTGTTCAAGTTGTGTGGGCAGGTGGTTTGACTTTATCGTTAGGTGGTGAAATTGTGAGTGTGTGTGCATATATATATATATTATATTAATTAAGGAGAGCATTATGACATTTAGTACAGAGAAATTGAATGAGGAAGAGAGCGTTGTCACTTGTCTATTCATGAGGCTGTCATTGAATGATTCGGTTACTGGTCAATGCCCTTCCCAATCTTCCATTAAATCTTCTTTATTCCATCCAATCACACCATCACATCAATAAATATATTTAAACCTTTTTCCTACTCTCTTCACCAAAATCTCCTTATTTCTACTTTTCTTTTACCTAAAAAAAATTGTTTCTAAAGTTTCTTTTAAAGAAAATTACTATAATATCTCATATAAAAAAATTAATATCAGAAATGTTCTATTAACAATTTAAGCAACTACCATTGATAACATCTTGAAATCATTTTTATATTAATTTTTTTACATGAGACCTTATAGTAATTCCCTTTTTTTCCCTATGCGAGCATCAATGATGTACCTCACTTTTAATTAGGAGGATTTACCAAGATCCATACCAGTCTGGATAGGATCGGGAAGGACTACAAGGGTAGTAACCATGATGAATACATCATATTCACTTAACATTTAAATAATTTACCTCTTAATCATAAGCTATTCATTATGTATATATAATCAAAATTATAAGTTGCTTTAAATTTTTTTTTAACAATGAGGTGCATGTATCATGCCTAGCTATAGTCAAATTCAATTTCTTTTTTTATATTTAATCGAATGCACATAATAAAATAACTTGTGGTTACGTTTATAACCATAATGTGTCAATCACTTACGTCTAGTTAAAATATGGAAAAAAAAGTAACATTGAAATATTCTGTCCACGTTTGTTTTCCTATCAAATTTAAAAATTGTGTTCTAATGATGAACCTTCTTGGATTCATTTTCTCTTTCTCTTGCTCATCATTGTGGGTGGAGAAGCTAATTTTTCTGGTAAATTTATCTTTGCAAATATGTCACTGGCCAAACCTCACAGTAGCAAAGGGTAAGAATATCATAGACCAGATGTCACAGCAATGACAGAGAAGATGGCGCAAGAAATCATTAGCCAAAACAAGAAGAACAATGATAAAGATATTGCCAAATATGTTTTTTGGATTTTTTTCACATGTCTTTGAAAATCGGTTGCTACAAAAAATATTGGGAATCAATCTTTCTATGTTTAAAGAAAACTCGCCTTCTGTCTGAAAATCAATTCCCATTTCTTTTGCTTACCAAAGGTCTGCTGCCATTGAAAAATTGACATTTTCCATTTCCATTTGAAAATTTCCTACGAACCAAACGGATCGTTATAGATAACTCAACTGCCGGGAAGAAACCTACGAGACAAAATCACAAAATAGCGCCTCGATCCCAAAATCCCTTACACGTTAATTCTCCCAAAAATATATGTTTTTTCTTGAAAATGAATATGAACACTTGATATTGAACAAGCAGTGAAGAGAGAACAGAGAAAACCCCACACACACACACACACACACACAGAGTTTGAATTTTGAAATACAGTTCTGCCACATCAATAATAATGTCTCTACGTGAAAGAAAAAGCCCCTGCTCGATGACAAGAATGGATGCTTATGTAACTTTGAGTTCCCCATTCCTTACTCTCTGACACGTCAGGTGGAATAATATCAGTGTATTTGTGTATAAATATATACACACACACACATATATGTGCACACATATTTGATGGCAAAAAAAAAATGTGCACACATATTTACTTATTAATAATAAATAATAATAATAATGAAATACGAGAATGCGGAGTGTCCTTGACACTGATGATAATAATATGGGTCTGAGTTTTTTCTGTGAGAGGGTAGTCTTGTTCAGTGGGAGGCACATGCATGGTTGTCCCACAACTTGCTGAATCTGTGGTTGGCATTTACTTACGTCTCACACTTTTATGTTCCATCCCTCTCAAACCAATTTCACTTTTTCATTTTGTCAATCAAATCTGGCCCTATTCATTATGATTAAGCAGCTAAAGTTCCAATATTTCTTTTAATATATATATATTTAGCTCACTTGGCTTTTGCAGGACTTTCGTGTATTCATCACTCCAAATTGCTATGTGTAAAAATGCATCAACAAATACTTTAGAATGTTTGACGTACTATAAAATTGAATACATTTAAAAAAATATTTTATGATATTGTATACACATTGATACTTTTTAAATTAGAGAGGTAGAAACTAATAACATAATGTTATAAGTGAAATCAAATCCCAGATCTCCCACTTTAATTAAAAAAAAAAAATTTTTGCCATTAGATTATCTGGGCATTGGCAACTAGCTAAACATCATAGAGGGAGTTAAAGATTGACGCCGAATCAATTTCAATATCAAGCTCACAATTTATTGTTGAATTTGTTTTCTTGAGTTTTTCTCAATATAGACAAGAGATTTTGACTTGCTTGCACACAACTCCAATGTTTATATAATCCTTATCATTGCTTCTAATAATCTCCCCATTAACAGTACATAATAATAACAGACAAAGGTATTGCTAAGTAATGAGGGTTTGGGTCTAACATGAGTAAAATTATAGAGGCTGTGAGTTGGAAGAGAGTGGATGAATTGAATGGAAGGGAAGAGAGGAGAGTGCACGTGGGTGCATTTATTGAGAGATGAAGTGAATGTGGGGCGCTCCGGAACTAGTTTCTCGACTAAGCAATTTACTCAGTAGGAAGAGATAATTAGATCTAGATAGTACATTTACAGAGATAGTCAGTGAATATGGTGTGGGTTGGAACGAATTTTCATACTGAGCAATTTGCTTAGTAGGAAGAGTTAATTAGATTTGGATGGTGTATTTATAGAAATAGCCAGTGAATGTGGTGTGGGCCGGAACTAGTTTTTCTATTAAGCAATTTGCTTAGTGAGAGAGTTAATTAGATCTGGACCATGTAAATCTAATTTTAGATTATCCATATTTAACTTTTTAAAAATCTGTTTTTTTAAAAAAGTAGTTAAATGAGTATAAAACCTAAAATAAGAACAATCTCTTAAAGATTATTTTTTTTATAAAAATTTAAATCTAAACGATCCGGATCTGATTAACAATCATGAGGTGTTTAGTAAGAAACTAGTGCATGTGGGACTAATTCTTTCTCTTGTTTGTTGTTTGTTGCACATGCCATGTGAGATTGTGTTGTGACTTGTTGTGAGGCTTCTTCTTCCACCCTCTCTCTCATCCATGTGACCCCATGTGCCTCTCCTCTTTCCCACTTGACTTTTCCCCCGTATCTCTCTCCCTTCTTTAACATTTTTATTTGTAGCATTCTTCACTCAAATAGACACACTCGATAATTCCTTTTATGTGTGAACAAGTTTAGGTCATATTTGAATCAGTGTTGAGCAATGATCCACTCCAAAGTTCAAGCAGTTAAAAGCTTTTATGTGTTTAATTAGATGGGCATGTATACTTAATGTTAAATGCAGGATCAAACCTACAACTTTTCACTTAAAGGAGAGTTTTACATGTCATTTGGCTATATAAGCAATTTGAATCAACTTTTGTCTGGATTATTAAGATATAATAATTTATAGTTCTGGCTTTTTAATTCTTTATAATTTACATCCAGAAAAGCAGATGATAAAATAGAACATGATTATGCGAGTTAATTTAGATTATCCCTATATCTCTCTTCAAATACTACGGTATATTAATTTATTTAGGTAAATTTAGAAAATCTAAATTGCATATATCTAGTTTATAAGGAGTGATAAAACAGAGAGAACTAGCAGTTGGAGATGGCTTGATGCAACTTAATTAATATTATATATATATATATATATAAAAGTCTGTGTGCCTTTCCTCATATTAAATATATAACCTTTCTGTACAGCCTCAGTTTACACAAGCACTTGCAGAATAGTAGCTTGTACATTCTTTGAAGAGATTATTTTATACGTTGACTTTTAAATTTAAGAATATAATAAGAGACAGTAGGTTGACCTTATTAAAAAAAACAATGTATATGCATAGGGCTGATTTATAAATACACGCGCGTATATAAACCAAGAGTGGATGGTATGGATTTTTTTAAAAAAATTATTATAGGAAAAAGTTACTTCCAGCTGTTTGACAAAATTATCTGATAAATATTTTCTATTCACATATTAATTTTAACAAATGTTTTTATACTCAACTTATTATTAAAATGTATAGAAATGATTTTGCAGTCCATATAGTTTAGATGAGAAAATCATTATACATAATATTAAATAATCATATAACAGTTTAAAATGAAATTGACTCTAAAGTTTTCAGTATGCATGAGCCACACAAATAATATAACAAAAATATCTAAAGTAAATACTTTTTATCTCACCTTGATGAACAATGAAAATTTATTAATTAATTTTGTTCTCAGAAATTAAGGCCAAAGAGAGGTTTCGTACTAAATTTGAATTTTCTTCTCCCAGCAGAGGCAATTATTTTGTGGGCTGTCCTCCATATGTCAGAAGACACTTTTGTTTGGTGAACTTCAATTCTTCATGTGCCTATAATATCTTCTTCCCTCTCCCTTTCACTTACACAAGTAATCTCTCACCACCTCTCTGTCTTCTCCTCCTCCTCCTCCTTCAGTTCTCATTATATATCTTTCAGAGTGATTTATTAGCAGTGTTTTTTTTTCTGGGGTTAGATATAATGGAGGGGAAGCTTACGAAGCGACGACGTATTTACTCTGTGGAGCCCAACAAAATAGCACAAGCTGAGTTTACCAGAATCTACTTGAGCCATTTAGTTCCAGCTTTGATGAAGCTGAAACAGAACCAGAAGATGAAGAAGAAGAGTAGTACTGTTCACATTTCTGAAGAAGAAGAAGAAGATGATGAGAAGAAGAACAAAAACAACATCTGTTTGAATGTTGTGAAGCATGAGGTGGGTATGGCTATGGTGTGGTCAGCCCCACCAGGTTTCGCATGGAGCAAAGCCCTAAAGGCCAATGTAGGGATAATCAACGACCACCATCACAATAATGCTCCTTCCTCACTGTATAATTTCTCTGCAAACCCTACCACTAGTACCGGTTCTTCTTCCAAATCTTGTGTTCATAATAAAGAAGAAGATGAACAAGATGATAAAGAAGAAGAAGAAGATGAAGAAGGGTTTAAGAGGCTAAGAAGGCTGATACCAGGTGGGGAAGAAATAGGTGATGATGAAGAAGAAATGGCTCGAGAATTAGAGAGTTACATAAGCTGCTTGCAAATGCAGGTGAACATTCTTCAACGTTTGGCTCACACAACACCTTGAATATTTATTTGCTTCCTAGATATATAAGCTTTTATGTGAAATTATAATTATTCAAGCAATATATGTTGTCCAAAACAACTAGCTGCTGGTTTATCGTTTATTTAAATATATATGGTTTTGTGTATATATGTTTTTCAAATTAGCTTGCTCATTATTTTTCGAGAAGAAGAATGCACAGAAGGAAAAGTAAGATAATGTGAGGACATGAGTAATCAAGTAGCTTAATTTCTGTCTTCAACAATTTTCATTAGCGTGAGTTTTATTTCATTATTATGTATAATTAATTAATGTACATATTTATATATTGCGACTTGGATGTGAAGGATGAATATGTATGATATTTCAAAGTAATTTATAGTGCATTATTCTGTTTTTGGAGGTTCATTATTTTGATACCCTTTATTAAAATAGAATTTGAATTCTATAGCAGCCATACACACACACACGGATTGTATCAGTTAATTAAGCTAACTGCAGCTTATTAATCACTTTAAAGTTTTCAACATATTCATAGCTGTAGCTTGTCGAGTAACTCAAAAGGCCTTAAAAAAAAACAACAACAAGATATTTCATGTAAAAATAAAATATATAATTTTTATTATCTTTTTAGTATTCAATTAACAATGGTTTTCCCATGTTATTTGGCTTGTTTTAACTGTCAGTTATCTGAACACATGCTTTTTGGGGCCAGTAAAAGATAAGGAAGTCATGCTTCACTACCATGACTCATCTCATCTTTGCCACTTTTATATATTAACATTTATTCAAATCATGAATTTCAAGACATAAAGAATCCAATCTAATTATTGATAGATTTGGTCTTCATGATAAGTTTATATAATAATTTAATTCAGAGATTTCAAGTAAGAATCCGATTTAATTAGTTGGGAATGAGATCAATGTCTTGACCAAATAGACCTATTTGGGGGTAGAAACGTAATTGTAATCTTTTGTCATGTGATGATAGTTGAGTCAAATACTCAATGGTAGAGCTTTGCATATTTATCATATGCAATGCAACTAGACATAGACCCATAAGTAAAAGGTTTCCTCCCATCATTACCATGCTTTTATTGTGATGTACCAAATTATAATCCTTATTGATTAATTTTATGAGATTAGAGAACCTAAATAAATTACTTAATGTAATATATGATTTCTCTAAGATATTTATGTATATTATTATATTACATGCCAGCTTATAAGTTAAACAAATATAAGTATAAATACTTTAAAATAATTTATTTAACTTCCTTAATTTTTCAAAATTAGTCAGCCAGATCTTATACATGTATGACCCATTTCACCACATCTAAAAATACATGTTATACGGCATGTAGTCGTTAATAAGAGTTGTCTAACTGATTTGAGTAGATTAAAAAAGTTAGATAAATTATTTCATTATAATTAATATAATATGATTTTCCTAAAATACTTTTGTATAATATTAAATTATACACCATTTTATAAGTAAAATAAATTAGTCTGAAATAATTATTCAAGATAAAATGGATTGATTCTTTTTTTTTTTGGGTGAAAAAAATGGATCGATGTTGTTGATTTAGAATAAATGTCAACCTTGTAATCAGCTCCTCTGATTACGACTGAGGATTTCCAACCTCTATCACCTTTCCTTGCTCAAAGCTTTCTGCTTTGGGCTGGCCCATTGGCTCACTTTTAATTTAAGTTGGGCTATTCAGCCCATGATTTGTTTTGGGAAAATCGCCATTGTTACCCAATTTTTGGTGGAGTTTATTTGGTGATATGCATTTTTATTTTTTTTGAAGATATTATGAATTACGTAAACAATCATATATAAACATAAATATTATATTAACCAACCTAATTAGTTTTGAAGATTCAAGTGAAAAAAAATTGGATTAATTCTGAAAAAAAACATTGAATGTATAGTAAGATTCGGTGTATAATTTATAAATAAGACAACACATTGATTAAACATACTAAAATAATTGCACTGTCTGCGTACTTAAGTTGCAAATAAGGCTTTAGGCATTAATAATTGTTCTGAATAGTACCTTTTTTTAGTAAAAATAACTTCCATTAATTCAACCTAAGAAGATGACCTAAATCCCATAGATGACAAAAAATCAACCGAAAAGATTTTTTTTTTTAATTAGAGGATGAACTTCATAGTAGTAATGGTAATGTCATTATCATATGACTTGAAGATTATAAGTTCAAATTCAAGAAGCAACATCTTCACTTATAGAAGTAAGACTATTTATTGTAGATCTTTTACTTTTTAAGAGCTTGTTTGCCAATACTCCAGAATTACTTTCACACAAACTAAAACAAAATTTCTCTCACATATTTATCTCGGATTTGATACAATCACTTTTTTAAAAACTGATCAAATAAACTCTAAATCCCACATGGTACGAGTCTTGTACACCAAATCTCTTTATAGTAGCGGTTTGTAGTTTAAGTTGGGAAAGATATCCTTGTTCACTAAATAATGGCTATTTCCTATGTTCAGCCCAAAAGGAGATGACTAATTATATGTCTTTTAACTATCCTCATTAGAACTGATCAAAAAAATTAAAAATTTGTTTATGATGATGTGATGATTGAAAGTTGATGTCAGCACTAATGCGTGTGCGTGGAATTGATAAAAAGTACAACATTGACAATAATTTTATGAGAGAAAATAGAGCAAAAGCTCCAAGATGATCCATCACCTATTGAGGATTGGATTGGAGAGTTAAGAGATATCGTTCCAGCATTGGTTGTTAATCTTCTATGAGATTAGTCCATTCTGCTAAATCCGATCTCTCCAGGTTGGTTGGTAATCTTTTTATCTTCTCATTCATTCACATTTTATTAACAAAAATTAATATTTATTTTATATAAAAAAATAGAGAAAAGGGTCCAACAGTTTTGCAACCTAGAAAATTCATCGAGAATTAAACCACGAGGGAATTAAATTGCAAACAATCATTTTCTATGAAAACTCTTAGTCATGTCATAAAACTTGGAATTATTATTAGACCTCGTTTATAATTGGAATGATGTGGTTATTTATAGATAGAGTGAGAAGAGGATTGAGGTAGGAGTAGGAGGGCGATTGGTAGGCAGTAGCCACTCTGTTTGTTTGGTCCACTTAGGTTTGCCACAACCATCCATAAGCCACCCAAACAACCAACCAACCAACCAAAGCGAGTGATATGAGTGACATGCAATAACTATATCGTTAATCTCTATGGTTGTTGCTGTTGCTGTTGCTGCATATTCATCCTCCTTACCGATATATCAGTAAAAATCTTCCCATCAATTATACCATGTCATAAACTTCTTTCTTACAGATGCTGAGTCCTTACAGAAAGTTGAATCATGGCCAACCAAATCTAAATGCAAGCGTTAGACAGTGTGACACATCATCTTCACTCAGAATTAATTAGAATGGAAACAGAATGAGCAGTAACACCCAGAAATAGAAGAGGACAAATGGGTTATGAGCTGTGGAACCGACATTGAATCTTATAGTTTATTTGGATTAGCTTTTGAAAAGTGATTGTATACAATCCAATGTATGTACGTGAGAGGAGTTTTGTTTCAACTTGTGTGAAAGTGATTCTGAGCATTTGACAAACAAACCCTTAATTCAATACCTCAAGGTTCAAGTTTAGGCTGGTCTTTCCTACACACACAATTAAAACCAATTTTATATCATGTAGCCAGGTCTCATATAGCTATAGGTCTCAGGTGAAAATAAAGTCTATACTCACACTTTACATGTACTAACATAAAGTAAGCCTCATTTTCCACAGAAAGAGCCTTTCATACACATAATGAAATTGAAAAAAAAAAAAAAACATTGAAAATGAAGATAGTTAAAATAATTATATAATGTGTAGATTTGTTTGTGTGTGTAGATATATAGTGGGACAGAAATAAAGGAAGGCTTATCATGTCCGACCAAAAGAAAGTGGTAAGGACTACGGAGTCTTGTCAACTAAGTGAAAAACAACACAACATTGCCTATATTTTCTCGAGGTTTTTCTTTGTCATCTTACCTCATCATTTCTTCCTTTGAAAATTGAAATGTAAATTCACATCAATAATACAATTATAACTTTTTCTCTCTTCTTTTTCTTTTTTTGCTTCTTTCTATAGTCGTACCTCTTTCTTCCCTTTCTAAAATTGTCTCGACTAATTAAATCCTCATCAATTTCCCCACTCAAATTATATCATATCCTCTATTAAATAAATCTTGCTTCTTCCACTCTCATTATTCATGAATGATTGAAAAAACATATTTATTTTAAATGGGTAATATTCATAATTAGTTTTTTTT
>QFDD01001004.1:0-36571 GCA_006871305.1 Vachellia collinsii
TGAGCAGCATCGCCGGCGTAATCCTTGGTCTTTTGATTAGTGTCAGTGGCACAATGAGAAACTTTGTCAGTGGGATCATCATGCCTGAAGCCAAGGCCTTCGGAGATTCTCTCTTTGGCCCACTCAGCCCATGACTCAGTGGCTTCTTTTCCCTGTTGAGCCGTGTCGGCCGCCTTCTCGCCCGTTCTCATGGTCTTGGCTTTGGCTTCCTTATAATCATGAGCTTCCTCTTTGTTGGATGGCATGTGGCCGACACTGGAGGAGTTGCAACGCAAGGCAAACAAGACAAGCCACGCCATCAGCATCAGGAAAACCACCCTTGAATCCATTCCAAAATAACTCGATCGAACGTGAGAGAGAGGATGGGAAACTTGTAATTCGAAAGCAGTCCAGTCCGCTGAGAATGCAGTTGGCGAGTGGGTTTGTTTATAAGGGAGGGAGTTGATGGGGGGCTATGAGGAGGTTATGCCACGTGGAATGGTGAGAATGATGAAGAAGTACGTGGCGGTTACAAGGAGCAAGGTGTCACGTTGCTGTTTCCGGAAAAGATGCGTGTCAGAGAGGGACGCACCGAGTGAGAGGATAAGTAATATGGAGTACTTTGTTGTGCCTGCTTCGTATATTTAAATCTTCTTGCAAACCAACAGACAAAATCCCCTTTTAAATTAACTAAATAAATCGAATCCAATATAACAGAAGCTTGTGGATGATAAGTTTCCTTTTCAGTTCGAAATTTAAACCTCAAACCACATTTTATCAATACGTAATATTCTCCAGGTTTGTTAGACATCGAGACTCGGGTTTGTTTCCAGCTTAATGAATGGAACCCATACTGAACCACTGATGATCATGAATAGAATCAATTACCCCACTTCTCTTCTAAGTTTGATTTTGTCGGAATATTTTTTTAAATTCTTTTTTAAATATTATATTCTCATAAAATAACGAGTTTATTTGAATGGTTGTATGGGGAATTATAATTCTAAAATCATGTATCCGTACATACCATAAAAATTTAACTCTTCATGAAAAAGTTCTTATGATTATATCTTTTAATCGAAAAGGTATTACTTTTAAAGTTATCACTTCAAGACCTTTCTCCATAAATTATAAATACTCTACCTATATCTCCATTTGAACATACGATTGTTACACACAACAATATCAACTCATTGACTTTCTTTTTGAGTGCACGTGTAGATAAAGCTAAATTATCACTTTGTAAAATCATCTGTTATTTTGATTTGAGTGTTGGGTTACAATACATACTTAAAGGTTTTTATTGTATTATATAGAAAATTCGTCAGTTAATTCAACTTACATCCTATAATATAAAAATAGATGGTGGAGAATTAAACCTAAAAGAAATACTTCATATACTTTAAAGACATAGGGTACAACTTTCTTCTTCGTCTCTTTCTTTTTTTCCCCTTCCAGAATCATTTCCTCCGGCACCTTTTGCATTTATTTGTAGAGCCGCTTTCAAGCTACATCTTCCTTTTGGATTAGACTTTTCCAAGAACCGGCCCGTAATTTCTAATTTTATAACATATATTGCCCAATACTAGGCAGACATAAGATGGAATCACTAGTTTTACTTTTGGCAGTTCTTTTTAATGTAGTAAACCTCGTTTGTCTAGATTGGTTGGACCAGTGAGGCACTGACTGATTTACTCATTTCCGTTCTAGATTTTCATCACTACGGCTTGAGTCCTAAGGATTATTCTCTGCGGATGAGAGGCCCGGCAAAACCCTCCCACATTGTGCCAGTACTGTGGTGTTGTCAACCAGACGAACAAGGCAACGATGTCTCCTGATAGGCTACCAATTACTGCACAGATCGGCTAAAGAAAGCAGTATCACCTTACAAGATACAGATTTTGGCCTTTATTTTTTTTTTAAAAAAAAATAATTGCCCTCTATAAAACTTTTAAGAAGTACCATTGAAATAGATACCTTCAGCCATAATAATTTTATAAAGGGTTCCATTCACGCAAGCTCTGAATGTCTCAAACACGTCTGAATGACTCCCATGGGTTGGGGGAAGATTACATGAATGAATATTGTACTGCAACTGTGACGGCTACAACGATTTGCAGGTCTTCCTGTTGTGGCCCTGTCCCTTGCACTTGCTGCACTGAAGCGGACGCTTCATCGCGTCTTCCGATTCAACCTGCTTCAACTTCGGCCGTCCTGGAGGCCTCTTAGTTGATGGAGGCGTTACAGTTACCGATCGAGCTGATTCGCCCAGGAACAGCACCTCATCATTTGACACAGGTCGTATTGATTCTGCATACGTTAATCGGTGGCTCTCAACAGTGAAATATCTCGAGCAATAGTCGTAAGGACTTCTCACAATGCACTCAAGAACCGCCATAGCGTGACAGCAAGGCAACCCATTAATCTGCCATCCCTTGCAACTACATTCCCACGCATCAATATTAACCATTTCTATAGATTCTCCACAGACCTCATATGTGCCGCTTTGTGAGAGTAACACTTGAAGTGACTGTGCAGCTGAAGTTTCTTTTCGAAGCACTTCCTCCTTTGACGGCACCAACTTTGCAGTCCATTGGTTGGACTCCACCCGTCTTGAGTAGATTGTTTCCATCATGTTGCATCGTAACACATCAACCATGTGAATAATAGGCAAATCATGCGTCTCGGACACCCAACTGTAGAATTCCTGTCCAAAATCAGAGGTCAGGTGGTTATACCTTGCTCCTTCAAAGAATGCATTGGACCAGTGCTTTGGTTCACTTTGTAGGACCCAATTATAGGCTTCAAGAGACATGTTCTTTATGTTGTCAATACTACGTGCAAAAGCATCTGGTTTAGTCGCATAGGCGGCAGCATAAAAATCATTTATTATGAGATGCCTTTGCTCATGAGAGAATTGTCCCTTCAAGTCCTTGTTCAGTTTCTCAGCAAGGTGGCGTAAGCAATAACCGTGGTAGCAATTCTCAAATATCTCGGCTAATGATTTTTTTAAACCATTCTGAAAATCTGCAACAAATGTAATTTGCTGAGAGGTTGATATTGCTGATTTTAGCTCCTGCAGAAACCAATGCCAGTTTTCCTCATTCTCAGCATCAACAACACCAAAGGCTACAGGGAAGACGCGATCATCCCCATCTGCAGCCATTGCAGTCAACAATTCCCCCTGGTATTTTGTGTTCAAAAAAGAGCTAGCAAGAAAAAGCAGAGGGCGACAACCTCGCTGAAAACCAGATATTGAAGCGTGAAATGATACAAAGAGACGATGGAAGCTAGAGTCCTCCCTAGTTGCAAGTGTTGCAAAACTCCCTGGATTGGTCTCTCTTATGTTCTCGCAGAAGGAGGGTAGCTGAGTATATGATTGCTTGTAGGAGCCTTTGAGCAGCTCTTTAGCAATCTCTTTAGCACGCCATGCTTGAGAATAATTTAATTCAACTCCATACTCCCGCTTAATGTCATCAGCAATATCCCTTGGCTTGTAGTCTGGGGAGACTTTCAATTTCTCTTTTATGATATTTCCCACCCAGCCTCTAGTTGACCGATACCCAGCTTTTATTCTAGCAGCCCCTTCACAAGCGTGCTCTGAGATCATTTTCTTAATGCAAATCAATTGGGTGGTGGCCAACCTTGAGACATAGATCTTCCAGGGACAACCTTCAGATTTACATTTGACGGTGAGACGATGAGCATCATTCTTTTTGCATTTGTAAGCAAACCCATGAGCAATAGAGTATTTATGCAATGCTTCTCGGAATTCACTTAAACTACGGAACCTTTGGTTGACACCAGTGATGGTATTTTCCCACTGTTGGGCAGCTTTACGAAGCTTCTCATCATCAGTTCCAGTAAGAACATAGGGCACACGTTTTCTAGCAGCTACAGAAACATCAAGTCGAGTCGTGGGATGGACAGTATCTACAGGAACGTCAACAAGGGGACCAGTTGGGGCTTCTGACACAGTTTTCTTGCTAGACCTACAATGAAAAAGGGTTTTAAGATTATTAAAGTCAACATGCAATGTTTATGACTCTAGTATATCCAATAGCCATTCATTTTGATCATAAACCCAGTATCCCAATAATGCAGGCCGTAGAGAGGCATATTCTCCAATTGGAGAAACAAGGAAACATCAAAACGAAAATTACAAGTGAAGCTCACAAATCTCATAAGCCAAGCTGTGTTTTCCGCGTTATAGATCATTAGATCAAAGTAAAGAGGTACATCATTGTCTATTCGGGCAGTCCACAAATGATGGGCAAAAGGTGTGAATAACTACCTACTCTTGAGCACAGTAGATGTATTTTGAGCTGCTGCTTCCTCATAGATAATGAACAAATCAACTGTGGCAGCATCGCCAAGATAATTGATCATGCGTTGCAAGTCCTTGTCCTTCGCTATTGTGATGAGAGTTTTCGTATTGCTCGGAAGAAGGTATTTGATTATCATCGGATCTGTCTTACCGAACATTTCTGCCACTTCCGATTTTAAATCAGTCAACTTTGTCTGCAGATCAATGTCTGTTGCATAGGCCTCGCCCCCCTGGTATGCCAGTGATCCATCTGCACTCGTTACAAACTCACCTCCCGACTGACATATAGCTATTACTTTCTTTGTAGCCATAGCCTAGCAATTTATCTTATCAAAAAAAGTATTGGTGAGGCAAGCCTGGCTCTCACTTATCAGACCTCAATTTCAAAGGAGACAAGCAGTGAAGGACTCTGCATTGAGAGCTCCAAACTTTCTATGGCAAATAGTCAAGGGGAAAAACAAGAAGAAGAATAAAATCTAAAGTGTAAGCCTCTATTATCCGGCGTCACGGAATAATACAAGGCCTCGAGAGATGTTAAATTAACCAGTATCGTAATTTATGCTAGACATTAGTATAAAAGAATAATTTTTTTATTTACCAAAAAGCGCAGAATAGATGTGGAATCTGGATGAAAGGCAAGCCCTCTGTGAGGGAAGACAGGTAAAATTCGTCAAAGGGCAGGAAAGCCCTAATGCAGAACAAGTTTTATGGTCAATAGAGAAGAGAAAGAAAGATTATGAGGTTGAGCACAAGGGGGCACGATGAAGATACTGACCTAGGAGCCAGAGTGAAACAGAAACAAAAAGGCAGGTAATCGAGCCTTTTCTTCTCGGTCGTCGTCGTCTTCCTCCTCCCCTGATATGCATAAAATGCCCGACCCGAACGGTGACAACAAGTGGGGCTTGCAAAGGCCCAAAAGGCAAAAGAACAGGGGTGTCTGTGTTACGACGACGTAGTGCCCTTCTGTTACTATGATGCGCCAAAGATCCTTCGATCGTTGATTCATCTGATCATTGGAAGGGTGGACCTGGCCCAACAGGAGGGTGCGGAGCCGGTATTTTGAAGTGCCATCTCAGCATCACATCCTGAAAAAGAAATTCTAGCATTGAATGAAAATAGAATCTCTAATAACCAAAATAAATCGCACACTTTTATCCGTGTAAGAAATATATCCCCAATACCCGACGGATAGGATTATGGAGTGAAATCAAGCAACTTTGATCCGGACAAGAAATAATCAAGTCGGAACCTTCTCCTGAACTGGTTTGATTAATTGCTTGCTCAGTAACTCTCCATCCTTGTATACTTCTAAATGATAGAGCTCCTTCCCTTGCCGTATCCCTGAGCTGCATCATCCTCCACGAAGCTACCCTGTGGTTTCCTTGCAAGTATTAATTGTTCGTTTGCTTCATCAGGAGGGAAAAAAAAAGCATGTAAAGCTTTGATCTTGAAAGTGAGAAGGATAAATTGTTCGTGGTTTATTTGATTTAGCCGTATCGTGGAAGGGACTTGGTTTGTGCTTTTCCATGCAAATTTATATATTAAAGTCAAGTCACTCCCCTGTGCTATAATCTGTGTCTCAGTTGCTCTGCATCTTACCTTGAGGGCCCTCAGGTATTAATTTCAAGTTTTCATGTCTTACTGATTATTATTAGCCTAAGTTGAAGTTGTTGCTTGCGAATCATTGTGGACTTCATAATGTTTTACTTATGGTGCTCAGCTACGTGGATGAGTTTGAAACCTTTTTAAAGTTAACAGCGACTTCATCTGTGGATATGTTATTTCTGCTGATAATACCCTTAACATACTGAACCAGATGACTTGTAACCATGTGTATCAAACATATAATGGTGTTGATATGTCTTTGGACTTGGTCTGGATCGTTGGCTTTTACAACGGTTAACGATGGTCTACTGAGGATTAATTTGAAAAGGAGGAGTTTAGACGTTAACAGTCTTCATGCTGCAAGAATCGAGGAGGCTGTTCATCCCAGAACTCTTGGGAATTTCCATAAGAATAATAATTTAGAAAAAGCATCTGTAGTGTATCTGAAAAATTATCTTGATGCTCAATATTTTGGGGAAATTAGCATTGGTTCACCTCCACAAAGCTTCAATGTTGTGTTTGACACTGGAAGCTCCAATCTTTGGGTCCCATCTTCCAAATGTATCCTTTCTGTAAGTTATGAATCATTCATTTTAATTGGATGTTCCCTTCATTTGTTGAGTGAGTCTATTTTTTCTTAAAACAAAACATGACTACATGCAGATTTCCTGCTATTTTCATTCCAAGTATAGGGCGCGACTATCTAACACTTACACCAAAATTGGTAACTTCGGATCAGCGGTGCAGTAATATTGATTTTTTTTCTTGGTTTTGGAACTGGTTTTGTTTAGTTTTACTGTTGTTTTATTTGTTATGGTCATACTTAAAATCGCTGTTGGCAAAATAACCAGGAACACCTTGCAAAATTCCTTATGGCCATGGATCCATTTCAGGCTTCTTCAGCCAAGATAGAGTTAAGGTTGGGGATATCACCGTCAAACATCAGGTCAGCATTTTGACCTTCTATTTAAAAAACAGAAAAAGAAAATTGTTTTGAGGTCTGGGAAGTCTTATTTATGATTGATTCAATAGTACATGCTTCAAATACATTTTTTTCTTTGGCTGTACTGATGGCTAGTTACATCCCATCCTCCAGGAATTTGTTGAGATAACAAAAGAGGGAAATTTGGCATTTTTGGCTCATCAGTTTGATGGAATACTTGGACTTGGATTCAAGGATATTGCAGTTGGACAAGCCACACCAGTGTGGTACACGTTTGCACCTCACCCAAACTTTATCAATCCATTTCCACTTTCTTATTCATCTTGCTATTCTCTCTCTTATTTAGAGGGTGACTGATTTATCTTAGATGGTTACAAATGAAGAACCACTGTGATTATGTCCATGGTTACAGGTATAATATGATTAAACAAGGGCGCTTAAGTCAACCACTTTTCTCCCTTTGGCTGAATAGAGACTCAATGTCAAAGATAGGGGGTGAGATTGTCTTTGGTGGTGTTGACTGGAGGCATTTTAGGGGTGACCATACTTATGCACCAATAACCAAAAAGGGCTACTGGCAGGTCTGTTCTATTCAAAGCTTACAACTTCGTTTGCCACTTGATAGCAACTCTTGTCATGTGTCCTGGCGATATTAACATTTGGTGGATTCATCTCCAGATTGATGTGGGAGATATTCTTGTTGGGAAAAGTTCAACAGGTTCTTTTTACATATCTACTATACACTGTTTATTTTTGGTTCACCTTGTCCCCTTGGCTCATTTTTTATAGTATTATTGTCAACTGCCAGCATGCCTCATTGCCATCCTTGGTACTTTGGTCACTTTTTTTTTCAATTACCATAGATTTAGATTACCTATTAATATTCATGTTTACAATTGGTAGGGTTATGCCAGGGTGGCTGTGCCGCCATTGTAGACTCAGGACTTTCCTTAATCGCCGGTCCTACGGTATCATCTCTATCTTGATACATTATTCCTGGCCCCCTTTCCTTTGATGATATTAATATTTTCCATTGAGTTCATGTTTGCAGGCTGTTGTGACTCAAATCAACCATGCCATTGGAGCATCAGGTTATGTGAGTTTTGAATGTAAAACTGTGATCCATAACTATGGAAATATGCTATGGGAGTTCTTAACTGCTGGGGTCTGTTCTCTTCTTCCCTTATCCCCTTATTTCCCATGACTATCCACAATTTATTGAAAAACTAACCATTCTTCTCATATCTGCAGTTACAACCTGAATTTATATGTGTTGAAATAGGACTCTGTCCACACAATAAATCTCATATTGTGGAGTATGATATTTTCCCTTTCTCCTATCA
Source organism: Vachellia collinsii (assembly GCA_006871305.1). Classification (NCBI taxonomy): domain Eukaryota; kingdom Viridiplantae; phylum Streptophyta; class Magnoliopsida; order Fabales; family Fabaceae; genus Vachellia; species Vachellia collinsii. The sequence continues at coordinate 8,198 of QFDD01001004.1, forward strand.
GCCCACCTCTATTTCACATGATTTTTCTTAAGACTCATGGCCTTGTTACAGTCATGCTTACAAAATTCCAATTTTGACTTGCAGCAATGTTATTGACACAGTAGTACGTGATGAAAGTTTGGGTGGGTCATCGAGGAGGGAGAAGCCACTTTGTACTTTCTGCGAGATGATCGTATTTTGGATCCAAGTTCAGCTCAAGCAAAAGAATGCGAAGGAGAGAATTTTTGAGTTTGTAGATGAGGTACTTTTTTAAGAACTTATCTCTTTATTTATTTACTATGGGGATGCATTTTGAGTATCTAATCACGTATGCTATCATTTGTTTTTGTGATCAAGCTGTGCGAGAGGCTCCCTAATCCCGGGGGACAATCATTTATAAACTGCAATGATGTTGCAGCAATGCCATGCATAACGTTCACAATTGGAAACAAACCCTTCTCTCTCTCTCCGGAACAGGTAAGTTATGTGATGCTTTCCCGTTTAAGGTCAAATAAAAACCCATCTGATTATTTGTTGCTGGACCCTTTACCAACTTGAACGCTCCCTTTGTATTGACAGTACGTTTTAAGAGTTGCACAAGGGCGCTCTGCTGTGTGCTATGTGGGTTTTGCTGCTCTAGATGTGCCTCCTCCACAGGGCCCCCTATGGTAAAGCATATTTGCGTGCTCAATACCATTTGTCCTTGTATAATTCCCTGAATCGAAGCGTGAGATTGTGGTACGTGTTTGCAGGGTGCTAGGAGATATATTCTTGGCAGCATATCACTCTGTCTTTGACTATGGCAATCTTCGTGTAGGGTTTGCAAAAGCTGCATAGTCATAGCCCTCATTGGTCGGTGTCCGATTTGTTAGAGTAGAAGCAGAGAAGAGATGCGCATAATTTACTGCAAATAAATAAGTAAATCCCCTTGTAAATGGTGCCTGCCATATCTTGTCAATAAGATCTATCACGTTTCAATTATTAACTAGCCGATTATTCAAATGCTCTCCATCATATTTCCCTTGCTACCCAAGGCAAAGAGAGATGGCTGAATACCATGGTATTTGTGGAAGAAATGGACCAGAATACCGGAAAGAAAGGAAAGCACGAAACCATTGCATGCGTTGTGAGATTCTTGTAACTTGTGTGATTTAATTCCCACTGCCACGTAGATGACGAGAAATGCCAAATCCAAGCACTATTTCCCTTCACTTCACACTTTTTTGGTTGCCGGAAAATGAACTTACAAGTGAAGGGAAATAGTACTTGGTAACAATGACTAGAAGTAAACGAGAGAGACAGATAGAGAGGAGGAAAAAAGAACTGACTTGGTAACTTCATAAAGCCATTCCTAGTGATTGACTTCAATATTCATTCACCACATTGAGATCGATTGTGTCCTCGAATGAAAAATACTTATATATATCCGTTAAAAACTAACCTTTAAGATCATTCATTTACTAACGCTGTGGTGAAGAGGCTCCAGCAAATGAGGAAATGGACGCAGCCAGAGCGGCCTTGAAAGAAGGATCTTTAACTAGGGCCGCAGTGATGACATCTACCAAGGACACGTTCTTGGTGGACAAGGATGAGTCATAACCATCCAAGGCAAAAGGAAATGGGTGATGGGAGTGGCTTGATGAGGCAGACATTTGGAATTGCATATATTGATTGGATGGGTGGGTCAAGTCCAGTGTTATGGTAGGACATGACGAGGTTGTAGACAAGGAAGCAAAAGCAGAAGACAAGAGGCCTGTGTTTGATTGTGTGCTTGCATGTCCACTTGTGGTCGAGCCAGACAGGAACATGTTCAACGCTGCTGACGTGGCCGCCACCACCGGTGCGGCTGCCGCGGGGACTGCGTGATTATGCTTCCCTTCGTAGCTTGTAATCACAATACTCTTATCCTTGGCACACCTTTGAACCTGTCATATATCTTAAACTTTAATTCCTCTTCATAAAACAAAACATTTACTTCCAAATTATGGACAAGCATCTAACTTTGAACTCTCTCTGTCAAGTCATGACAATACAGCACTAACCTGCTTACGAACTGGACATGCAGTTCCCATGTTGCAACGATAGTAAGCCCTAGGACATGGGTTTCCCTTGGCTATCTTTTGTCCGTACTTCCTCCATTGGCACCCATCGCCAATCTAAACATGAGAAATTAAGAAACTCAGCTCTTATATCTGGTTCTTAAATGCACGAAATGATGGGTTACGTCTACTTCATACCAGAGAAAGGTCCGAACGCGTCCTTATGGACACTCTAACTTTTCTGCAAGAATTTGCCTGATCAGATGCATGATCATCCTCTATGTTTTTCGCATTATTGGTGCTAGCTTCACATGCAGGTTTGCCGCACGTGATGCTGCTTCTGTGAGAAATAAATCCTTCTGACTTGTTGCTTTCTGAAGGTGAAGGCTCATGGAGGTCCAAGAACTGCCGGATGGGTAACGCTCCTTCCTCCTCCTCATCTCCTTTATTGTCCTTCTATGTGAATGAAGCTAAACATGGTGAATATCTTTGGATTCAAAAAGTAGCCCATAAGTTACGCATTAAAGTTTAATCAACCACCAATGACTTCCCAACATTACATAATTATATTGATGATCAAGCAGAATGAGTATCTTATGGGGGGAAAAGGCACAGCGATCAAGAGAAAACCAGATGGCTGGCTGGCTGATTTCACCACCGAAGAGTAACCATAATTGTCAGAAAATACTCCTTCATCGGCAGAGGCTATTAGGAAATTGTTATTTTTCCTGTAGTGTTCTCTCTCCATTGCAATTTTCTTTTTAGCTTTTCTAGTGTATACAACGAGGCAGACTATCATTTGAACCTTGATAGATTTTGGAGTGAATTCTCTCCCCTCAATTCTGAGAAGGCTCTAGGCCTATTTCCAGAAACTTGTTTCGTTTTTGGCTTCTTAAGATCTAACACAGTATCATGAAAACTATAAATTACAAAAAAAAAACAAGCGGGAAAAAACAATCTGCATGATTAGGTGTTGTCATTATTCAAAGCGGTGACCATATTACATACAGCCTTAGACGGATCTCTCTCTATCTCTATACCGATATATGATAGTCGTGTTTCAGGATTTTCATGTATGTTAGAAAAAGTTGGAGTCAAAGTCACCTGCAAATTTTGACACTTGGGAGGCGATTGATGTTCTTGTGGCTGCCGCTGCATCGTCATAAGTAGGCGATTCTGAAGAACAGCGTAATGTTGAGTGATCTGACACAGCATAGCTCTCAGATTTTGATTCTCTTTCTTCATTTCCTCAAGCTTGTCTCGCAGCAATACCAACTAGAACGCATATACAACTCATTCACCATGTGAATTCCAATGAAAAACAATACGACTAGAATTAATTTACATATTCTTGCTGATTACTGTGTAGCAAGGATTAACTAATCAAAGATCGCTCACTTGGGCTGCGGCCGGCTGCTCTTCAGTCTTGTGAGGCTTCAGGCTCAAACTGAGAATAGTGGATCCCAACTGGACATCAATATGATTAAACAATGTCAAAGAGTGTGAAACTAGGAATTGAAGTTTTTGGAAACTGAAACTTACAATATCATTCTTCTGTGATGCGTCTGTAATATTATTATCACATGTGCGTGGTGGCTTTTCCTCAGGTTCCACCAATTCTTTAACTGCAACTTTTCCTTCCATTTTTATGCGCTGTTCAGATGGGTGTTATGACTTTGGAGCACAATTATATATGCAGCTTCTTGTTGAGATCTGCCAACTGAGATGCTTGTGCGCAACATTAATTAGACTCGTCTTGGTTAAGTCTCACCTAGCTTTCTAGATACAAGTCTTTTCTCCCGTATTAAAAAAGTCTGTTGTTAATTTAATTCATCAACGGTACTACTCTATATTAGAATCTCCATGTAACGGAAACTGAAGAAAAGAATATAAATATATAAATCATTATTTTGATGACAAGTTTTGCTTGAAATTTGAAGATTTACTCTCGGAAAAATGAAGCCGTAAATGGTGTGGTTCAAGGTTCAAACTTAAGATTACTGGCTGTAATTGAATCAAAAGGAGGATGTTGTGCGCGATTAAAATGTGGGGCATTCATTTTATGAGGTTGCTTGTTTACTCTGTGTGACAGATTGCTTCCAACCATTTCTGATGAAGAATGCTTCCTCTGGTGCGAGAAGTCAACCATGGGAAACATCATGGTTCGTAATCGTACCGACGAGATTAAGCCACGCCCATTTGGGTAGGGGAGGGTAAATAAAGCCACACCCACACCATAGGCACAAATGCTTCACCTCTGGCTCGGCTTTGACAATTTAGAATGTTGAATCGTGGTTGGTTAACTTTAAGCGGATGATATGATGTCGTTGATTATTCAATTGAATAGATGAAAGACAATTTTGGGATGCATGAGGTTAGTTTTGCTGTAGCCAGCGAAAATATATAATAAAGAAATAAAAAAATCTGAATATTTTTCTCCGCCAAGGAGCTTTGACGGAGGGTCAAAAATAGACAAGGTACCAATCGCAGCACGTCATAATCATTATTTATGCTTGATTAATTGACTCCCAACTGTTTCTTTACATGATGGTATTGCACAGGAAGGAACCTGGAAACTTCCTCCAGACGCACAGTTCAAACCTTGCGCTATCAACTGCCTCTGCCATTAGAAATTCCTCAACCGTTTAAAATAAATCCAAGTTAGCGTTCAAAATCGTGAATGATGCGTGGGATTTAAGCTCACTAATCAAACTTGTGATGACGTGGAAGGAGGAGGAGTTGGCAGGAATTTGACTTTTGAATTAGTTAGAAAACAGAAGGGGGGGCAATATAGAAACGCATGAAACATGGATGCCGGGTAAGAGTTAAGGACAAAGCCAACTTAACAAATGGGACCATGCTTGAGAGACAAAAAGCAGTAACGCCTGTTTGTTTAGTCAATAGGAAGACAAGCAATGGGCACAAAGTCGTCAGAGGCTGAAAGAAGAAAGGACCAAGGTGGTAAAGGAAATCGGCGCCGGAGGTAGTACTTCTCCACCGATTGGATTGTTGACTTTTTTGTTTCTGGTTAATTTTCACCATTCCTTAGTTTTTTTTTTCTTAAAAAAAAAAAAAAATTTAAGTGCCTGTTTGGATTAAATATGTAGACCTGAGGTATTACGATCCCTTGCTTACACTATCTCAAGTTGACGAAAATTCGTTCCTTTTGACTTTGCCTTTTTCCCCAACCAACCCCCTCCCCCCCAGGAAAAAAAGAAAGAAAAACCACCAAAAGCATAGATCACCAATAGCTCGCCCATGCGTCTCACATAAGGCATCTGTTCCTTACAGACGTACGATAATAAGAACGGGCCAGACCCTGACACTTGGCCATGGCCCCACTAGGCTGATGTGGCAAGCAGAACTCGATAGCAAGACTTCTGTGATACTGTGTTAGATCTTAAGAAAGGACCTATACTTCTATATGAAACGCAGACCGTGGAGGTGGGGTTACAACCTTTAGAAGGGCCGAAGTACCGTAATAATGAATAATTAAGATAACGTCATGCATGGGGAGAAGCATATCAAGAGCAGGGACGACCATACCTTGCCCTTTGCATTAACTAGCTGAAGCAATGCTTATTGAATCATAATACAACTTGTACAAGTCAAATGTTATTATCACTTTCAATAATTCAAATGAAGCCACCAAAGAACAGACACAGTTACCGTGGAAGTAAAATAATGTTGTTGGGGGAAGTGCGATATTCAGTACAATCTAAATTTTTCCTTTGTTTTCTCGAAAACTTCTTCTGCTATGATGGCCTCATTGCCATCGGCTCTCTTAATCTCCAACTGAGCTTTCTGATAGAATCCAGTACCCCGCAATGCATCTGCAATGAAATCGTCAAATCCAATAGCAATGGCTGCCTCGGCCTTTGCTCCATACACTAGCCTCTGTTCCACAAAATTAACATTTCCATGGTAAGTTTCCAAAACAACGGACTAGTCACAAGTACAAGACAAGGAGGTTATTCCAACCTTGATTCGTGAAAGATGGATAGCACCAAAGCACATGGGGCAAGGTTCGCAGGAAGCATATATTTCACACTCTGAAAGTTCAATCCGCTTCAGCTTCTTACAAGCCTAGGCATCAAAATAGAACATAGTCATAAAGTAATACAAACAATGAATTGTACTCTGGAAACTTAAGATCCGATGATGATTTGGATAGCTCTAAAAGCATCACATTTTTGTCCTATCATTAACCTGCCGCTACATGCCCAAGGAAAGTGAGGCAACAGCATATGAAATTTGAAAGAAAAAATTTTCAGGACTTCTTGTCCTTCTGTTCTCACCCATGTTCTTGAAAGATATCTTCTGACTCTAATACTCTTTCTTTGTATTTCTTTCCTTTCTGAAAAATTCTTGTTTTATTAAAAAACTCTTAAAAAATATTATCATCCGAATCACCATGAAGATCTTAAAATTCAACATATACCACTGCCTTGAAGCAAAGTCTTGAGACTCTTAAATGTTAGATCTTTCAGCAGCATCTGTAATAACGTATGCAAAACAAGACCCCAAAAAAAATACAGAATTGTAGCCGCTTTGTTCCTGGAATCGTGTATGCTTGCAGCCACTCATGCAAATGTTCAATCAGATCCCAGTTGTAAAATAACCAACACTGGGTGATTGAAAAATTCAAATATCAATCTTTTACCAACATCAAAACCTAATTGATTATTCACACTGCATCCATAAAACCAGAGAACAATACAAGGTGAGAATTGTCCATCGTGAGAAGAATCTTGAAGACTCGAAAGTTGCCACCAATAGACTAGATTAATAGAGGTTACCAAAGTTTTTGACTGCTAGCTTTCAAAGAAGGTGCTTATGCCCCAAAAGTTGAACCAATTTGCAGCGTTTTGGCCCAAAAGAACATTGAGTTGTAGCATTGAACAACCGCAAATTATTTTGAAATGCCTTAAAATGGAATAGAATGAAAGAGAATATTTTGCTTTTTTTTTTGGGGGGGGGGTGTTTGTTCGGTAAGAGATTGCGTTAATGGATAAGAAAATTATATCCTCATACTGATATAACAAAGTGTTGCAATGTCAAGCTCTAAACATAAGTTGGAATATCACCACCATTACGATTGGGGTTCCTTCAATCATGCCAAATCATGCAAGCAATTTCTGACTACATCCATTTTAGTCGGAACATCACCATTCTGAGACAAGTAAAATTAAAAGAACACAACGCATATGTCGTACATCCATAAGTAACATTGTTGGCTATTTATGATCTAACCTCTCTTATTGCAGTCACCTCTGCATGGGCAGTTGGGTCTGTGTGCTTCAGAACCATGTTGTGACAACTAGCAACTACTTCACCATTACAGACTATAACAGCACCAAAAGGGCCGCCATCTCCACATTCTACACCTTTATATGCTTCTTCAACTGCTTTTCTTAAAAAAGTGTGGTCCCTGTCCTGTACAGCTGATGAAGCAAAATGCAACACCAAAAGGAAAGTATTAAGATTATAGAACAATATGGAGCGAGAAGCATGAAATATCCAGTCTAAAAAGGAATCGCCCTATCAACCAGAATAGGTTTAAACGCTATAATGCATGAGTAGGTCAGAATTACCTTCCTGGTGGCCAGGAAATGCAGAGGCTACCGATACAGTTCCATCCTTAGCTTCGATCACTGCCACGATAAAGAAGGTAAAGGAAAAGGAACGAGTTCAATCAACCAAATCGAACATCGACTTCTACAAGATTTGTAAATGCAATCCAAGCAAAGGTAAAAAGGCATAAAAAGTACATGGCAATAAAAATGGAAAGAGGATGAGAAAATACATATCGCAGGCACACACATGATACAGACCAGCTAGAAAAGCATCAAGCTTTGTTAAGAGTGATCAAGGGAAGGACCTTTTGAATTCCATATTAATGTTAAGTTTGTAAAAGGATAGAGAAAAAGACGACCCCTTATCATCCAATTGACCAATATTTGAAATCAGAAAAGTGAATCGAGGGTATTCCAGAAGGAAGAGAAAACAGAATCAGAACTGACGCATGAATCCAGGAAGATATGTGAATGAAATTGTAGAAAGTGAAACAGGAATGAAAGGCTGAGACCGTTAGCTTCCTCCATGAATGCGTCGATGTGAATAACAAAGGGAAGAGAGATAGCAGCAGGAGAAGAACGAAGTTAGGGAAACTTGATGAGGTATCTGGTTGAAGCAAGAAGGCAAAAGAGGGAAGGAAGAAGAAGAGGACGCGGTAAAGGACAGGAAAATAATTAATAAAAGAATAATCATGTGAATTGAATGGGATGCGATAACTGAACAGCACATGCTGATGGATATTAAGTGTGGCTTTGGAGATATGAAGAGTGGTACGAAACTAGAAGAAAAGGGCCACCCAAGTCTCTTCTCCCCTGGTCGAATTGCCAAACTGGGCGTGCCAAAAAGCCCATTTACCAACAAAGAGCTATCGTGTGTGATTGCATATGCCCCTCGATAAAATAAAATACGGAATTTATGTACTTACTAAGAAAATGGGAAAATGACAACAAAATAACATTTAAATTAGAGAAACTCTAAATGCTGCCATAAACTTCCTAAAGACAAATTGATTACAGGCAATAATTTATCTTTTTTATTTTCATGCGAAATGACAAAAATACCCTTTAAGTAATAAAAGGGAAAAAGCAATGTAAGACACATAAAAAGCAATATGGTTTTCAGATAAAGGGATGACGAAGCTTCATGCGTACTTCATTGCTTTATTGGAGCTTTAAAGTTAAAAGATGAGGTAAGTTGAAATCATTTTTCACACAAAAACTTTTATCTTACCCCTCTTACCATCACCATGTTGTTGTCATAGATGATTTTGATTGCGTTCAGTTATGGGTAAATGGGTTTGAAGGTGAAGACATAGTGAACATCGGAACTTACGTAAAATGAATGGCCTTCATATTGGTGTTTTGACTTTTAATTTTTTGGTGTATGCATTGTGAGGCATGAGTTGCATATGGATAGAGTGGTGTTTAATAGGATTTAAATTGAGTAATAGGTGATTGATGATAATAACAAAATTTCCAACTGCCTGGCATGGGCAATTAATCTGTATATGATTATCAAGCAACCAAAAGATAGATCCATTCATTATAATGCAAGCATGATACGTGTTACTATTGATAAAGCCTCTTTCAAGTAAGTTGAAGGTTGGGGGTGATGACGAACGTGGATGCATGTGTAAGGTTGAATAGGAAGGATGCGTGATATGTGTAATTAATAGCATACATGTAGTTGTCAAGACATAAACTAAAGTCATCAATGGAGGAAGTACGTATATTGTGCTCATTCTATAAAGTGAGGAAAAAATTATTTGTATGTAACTAACATGTTGATGACTTTTTTGCAAGTTAGCATGGAAGATAACATTTGATATGGGTCCAACTCCTTCGAATGCACTTGTATGTTTTTCATATAGGTGAGGACAATGATAGGAAAATGGTTTGATGTAGATAGAAATAGTTGTTACATTAGTGAGCTGTGATGATAGTACATTAGTTGATCTCATTGATAATGGTGATTTTGATAACATGTTTGAATACAATGGAAACAGTGCACATGTTTACATAACATGTCAAGGTCATGCTAATGAAGCGGAAGAAATAGATTATACATATATGTGAGTGACACTTTGTGTTGTTACAGAAGTTGTCAATGGCTATACCATTGTTGTTAATGTCTTAACAGAACTTGTTATCATGCATGCAGGATTGATCACTTCTTAGGACTTTCGAAACAAAGGTGTTTGCATTGATTAAGCTATGTGTGAGGAAAGTGCTATTGAAAGTGACACTAATGGAGGTAACCTATGAAGTCTTTTAAGCCTACCATGTGGAGTACAGAGTACACCGATACCAATACCTAAGATGAATTCTTGCAAATGGAAGGAACGCTTGTTAAGAGTGGGCAATGTGCTATTGAAAGTGACACTTCTTAATGTTCACTTGTCATTTTGCAAATCTATAATTTTTTACTATCACATAAATATTGAAGTGTTGTCAGTGCCATTTGTGAAATTGTTAATATCTTTGACAATGTTGTTAATACTGTTTATTAGTGTTATCTGTATATAGTTGATACATATGTAAGTTATATGAAATTTGTGTTGCCATGGCAAAAAAAATACTTGAAGGTCAAATGGTAATTTTCATTCTTCATTTTGCAAATATGTAACATTTTGTTGTCACATAGATACTAAAGTGTTGTTAGTGTCATCCATGAAGTTGTCAAAATTTTTGACAGTGTTGTCAATTTTGTTTATTAGTGTTGTCTATATATAGTTTATGCGTGTATAAGTAATATGGATTTTGTGTTGATAATGACAAAAAAACAATATTTGAAGGTGAAATGGTTATTTTCATTTCTCATTTTGCAAATTTGTTACTTCTAACTATCACATGGATACTAAGAAGGTTAACAAAAGTTGTCATTAATTATGTTCGAGTTATCAATGCCCTATTTTTAGTTTTCAAATAACGAAACAACATCATCAGGGGTATATGAGTTCATGTGTTGTCAACAGTTTGAAGAACCTTGTCAATACCATATATACAGTTGTCAATGGCTAATGAACAATTGTCAATACATAACTCAATTGAAGGACATGGGTACCGTGAAGTACATATTTTAAGAATGATAACATTCGCTATCATTACTTATGTTAGAGTTGTCAATATCATATTCTTAGTTGTCAACAAATGAAACAACAACATCAGGGGCATGAATTTAGGTGTTGTCAATAACTTGAGGAAACTTGTCAATACCATATATACCGTTGTCAATGACTAATGAATTGTTATTAATACTTAACTTAGCGGAGGGGGCCGTGAAGTACATGTTCTGAGAATAATAACATTAGTTTTCATTATTTATGTTAGAGTTATCAATACCTTATCCATAGTTGTCAACGAACGAAACAACAGCATCAAAGTCTGATCTGCTTATTAGTGTTGTCAATGGCTTAAGTCAATTTATCAATACCTTAGAAAAAGTAGTTAATAAGGTACAAACACTTGTTAGTATGTTAATACCATTTGTGATAAACTGTGAACATTATAAAATCAACATTACATAACTTATTATCCCTCTGAAGACCCTCATGACAGATATTTCTATAGACAAGCAATGGCCAAAAATAAAAATAAATGGACAAAATACCTAATCAATACAAACCTAGGATCAAAACTTTTGAAGGATCACTAGAAATACTCAATGGGCGACAACGTTTCACGGCAACAACACACAACGTTTCACAGCAATAGTGATGCCAACAAACTTCAACGGTGATAGTGGGCACGATTGCATGCGACCTCTTTATGCAAATCCCTCAAACGCTTGGACACGATGAATGTCAACATCAATGATAAGGGCTGGAGTATGTGCTCAAACAATTTCCAGAGTGATAGAGAGTGTGAAAGAGGTTACAGGCTAATGCCATAGTGAAAGAGAGTGGGAATGAGGTGAAAACGATTTACTTTTTCAAATGTTTAAGGGATAATTCTGTCATGTCTCATAAAAATCAAAATCTCAAATTGCTACCTGATAGCAATTTATCCTTTAACAAGTTTATGACAACATTTAGGGTTTAGCTAATTGAAATGTCATTTTATTGTCATTTTCTCTAAGAAAATTATTCACTTTTTTCTCTACGCCTACAAAATATATAAAACGTTATTGCTAGGGAAAAATAGTTGATGTCTCCAATAAGATTATGTGTTTAGCCCGGGGGGGACATTGTTAACCAATTTTATGCAAGCCAATTGATGTTAGTTTGAACATTTAATGTGTTTCGAATGGATGTAATTTACATATTTTACTCTTATTAAATAGTAAATAATATGATTTAAAAGTTAAAACATGCATTCATCAGGTGTAATAGGCAAAAGTTGAAAATTGATTAACAGTCAGATCAACCCTTTATATTCTGAAACAAGATTTCATTTTTTATTTTTTTTTTTATATTTTAGAGCGGAGTGATTATTTAGTAAATAAATAAATGTCTCAAATTCCTGGCAAGTCAATTCACCTTTCTCGCCACGGCAATGGTTATTTCCCGTTGCGAACACAATAACGATTATGGATATAATGGGCTTTTAATTGAGCATTAAAGGTCAGATTAATGCATTGCCGGGGAAATGAATGTGTTCGGATTTTTAAATAAAACTCACAAATTTTGGCCCAAAAATACTCACACAAATATATAATCATCTTGTACTATTTATAATTAATTCACAACATATTTTACATAAATTAAAAAAAACTTTAAACATAACTAATAGAACATTAAAAATAATTTTTTTTTTAATTTTATCCCTATTTAACATGAATATATAAGAATAAAATCAACGTATAATAAATGAATAATAAATTTATATATTTACATAAAAATGTAATAATGAAATTTATGAATAAGATCAAACAAAGCATTATATTTATGCATGAAAACAGGACCATAAGAGTATAAACAAAGTGACAAAAAACGGTAAGCGATTTTTTTGGCAATAATGTAAGGGTGCAAAAAAAGCGAGGGGCCATAAAACAAACGAGCAACTGCTGTAAGTTTGGGAATGACAGGTGGAAGTTATACGTACATATATATAATGGGAAAGGTGATTGAAATTGAGATTGACGTGGAGGATCCAGACTCAAAAAGTGTTGTTTTCAAATGATTCGTGATGTCCCCAAGGGGGGTGAAACGCCGCCGCTTGCCCCGTCCCATCTACATCTTTAGCATTTAGTAAAATTTTACTTCCCTTTTTATTCAAAACTAAAAAAAAACAACTATATTATTATTTATTGCCCATAAAATAAAAGATGATGAAGTCATGGTGGCCACTGAACAAACATGTCAGCACCATGTCGGCGTGGCAAACAGAGAATCTATCCTTGGGCCCAGCCACACTTTTTGTGGATTTGATGGGCTTTAGTGGAGTATGGCCCATTGGGAAGATGAGGGCTTGGGAATACATGAACAAAGAGACAGCTTCAATTTTCTGGGTTTACAACGGGGGCAATGGAGTGGCCCGGTTTTAATTCAAAGAGAAAAAACAATTGGATGAGCTTGACAAATGGAGATATGTGTATGCCCTGAAAAAAAAGATTTTGGGCTAAACCAATCTAAAGCCCAATCCATGAGTTCATGGGAAGATATGATTTAACTGAAGGTGCAATAGTCAGTCAATGAGGAAACACGTGGAAATTTTTTAAGCAGATATGTCTTCAGCATCCCACAAATTTTGGGGTAGACAGTTAGATCCACAGATCTAGTGTCTACCACTCCTAAATTTTAGAAGACCGCTAACATGTGATAAGAGGGCATGTACCACTTATTTATTTAGGTTGTATCTCACATTATAGACAATTTTTACACATCCTACTGTTCACTATCCTATCTTTCATGCTCCGCTTCTTTCATATTCCATACAATTTTATCAGTACAATCTCAATCTTCCATCTTAACCTTTAAATTCTTTTTTTTTTTTTAGCCATCAGTGACCCAAAGTCTTTTTTAAATTAATCTTTTGCTGAAATTTGCATAAACAATATGCAATACTTTTTTTTTACTGGAGGAGATTAATGAAATTCAATATCCTATTTATACATATAATTAGATTATATATTATTTTATAAGATAATCAAATCAGTTTAAAGAAAAATAATATAAATATTTTTAAGTAATGTATTTAACTTTCTTAATCTTTCAAACAAGAAGCAACTCTTACAATAAAGAGAAGGGGGTAGCATAACAGATTCCATCCCATCTTCTTGTTGTGGTCAACGCTCACCGACCTTATCCTTGAAAATGAAGAGGCAAGTAAACTGGATTGAATGGACGACAATGCATAACATTCGGTGGATCGGAAGAATGAAATGGTTAACGATTGCCTAATTAAATGGAATGAGTTGAAGATACATGCATATATATATATATATATCATATGATAATGAAAAGGGAGGGGGGGTGCATGGATTACTAAATGATGAGAATTAAGATTTTATTTCCCTGATGTTAATATATATATATATATTGATTGGAGGGTATAGGTCACATGCGGCGGCCGGGGTGATTAATTAAATAAATGGGTTGACTTGAGGCTCTCCGTCCATATCCCGGAGGCAGCGATGGATGGCGCATGCCCGCAGACAAAACATGAACACTAATGCTCTGAACGTGACATAATAACATGATTATTGCAATGCAAGCAGGAGTTCAGATTAAACCATTGCTGCTAAACCACGCACATGCATGCATGCATGCATCATCATCATCAATCCCACTTCTAATTCCCTCCTCCATACATGCATGCATGCATGCATAAGCCCCTCCAATCCCACAGCAGCACCATGTTAGACGACCGATTAATGCTAACCATTTGGCTCAGCTTGCTTTCTAGCCCTTAACTATTTCCCACACGTTTACTTTTCTAGCATATGCACATGTAAACTAATTTTTGTTTTTTTTTTTTGTGTTCTGGTGGGACAAATGATCATTCGGGCTACTTTAGAAGACAGTATAAGCATCAATCAACATTGAAACACATGGACATATATATATATATATAGGACACACGGGGCCGGGGCTTGTTCATTGGTTCATCATGCATCCATCCTTGTCACCGTTCCGTACTCGCCTTTGCCCCTTCACATCACCCCCTCCCGCTCTCACACTGTGAATGTTTTATAAGATTTTAAATTCTTTAACTCTATCTTATATCTAATTTTTCCCTGTGACTCTCTGAAAAATTTGTATTCATTGTATTTCCCTCCCCCATTATATTCTCCCCAACCCCATCATCTTTTTTTTGTAACTCATTTCCTCTACCTATACAGTCACAAACACCGTATATTCAACACCCAAAAAGAAAACTATGCAACACGTATCCTCTTGTCTTCGTCGTAGGATTATTTACACACGTAACGTGTATTTACTTCCTAAATTCATAAACCTAAATAAAAAACTATATACTTCCATTTTGTCAACTTCCCAATTTCATTAATATACAAGGGTCGTTCGTATCAACATAAACTATATGAAATTTACAATCACTCTTCTCAATCATATATAAGCTACGAACCATGCGTGTTCTTTTAGGCCAGCGGTAATTCATCACTTCGTTTCTTGCTCAAA
The DNA here is from genome assembly GCA_006871305.1 of Vachellia collinsii. NCBI lineage: Eukaryota > Viridiplantae > Streptophyta > Magnoliopsida > Fabales > Fabaceae > Vachellia > Vachellia collinsii. The sequence goes on from QFDD01001004.1 coordinate 23,372, forward strand.
ATTTTATTCCGTTCTGTGTAATTTTTCTTACATGACCATTTGGATCGGATTTGAAAATTAAAAAAATATATATTCACAACCATCTCCTCAAAACTTTTAAATTATTATTCATTCCATGAGGGACTGATGCTATTTAAAGCCAAAAGTGAAGCTGCACCATAAAAAAACTGGATTATAATTCTTGCCTCGCGGGGCCTCTAAAGTTTGTGAACACAGAGTATTCTATATGAAGTTGAACTGAATTGACCGGAACTGAGGCGAGGTTCATGAATGTGTTAAATAATGGGGATTTAACTAAAATGGGCTCCATTTACGAGCCTACAAGAGCTTCAACTTTAATCCTAATCCAAAGGAACCTCAGAATATTCAAACCCAAAATGCCATGGTCAATAATTTACTGCCAGTACGTACCACCACCGCATTAATAAATAAGGGAATTGATTTTAGAAAGAAGAATGGATGGAATAAAAATTTTAAAAAAAATATGCGGAAAAGCAGAGAGAAAGAGGGTTTCTAATTTTAAAACCGACCACCCTATTGAATGGGGAAACATGCAGTCTGGATTCATGTGAGGCGAAAGGCAGGCACCAATCATATCGCTCAATGCATTGCCGATAAAACTCTCAGCATCTTCCATTTCATGTATTGTATTATAATAATGGAGGCAATAATTTATGAGTATTCCCTTGTCATGTGAAAGCCAATAAAATAGAAGTAAACAACGCCTCCCCAGTACTATTATCAAAGGGGATGCACTGTTCCATTGAGATGCATCCTCTGCATTCTATTGGGGAGGGGTTGCTTCTTCTGCCCATGTTTATCATCAAACAAATAAAAAACTAAACCAAATATGTCACTGTCAGAAGATCGGCTTGTTTATGGGGTTTCAGATTCCCCCAGATAAGGTCATACTACTATTATTTCTGCTACTTGTGATGCAACCAAAATCATAGCCTGAATATTAGATTAAATCGGACAGGCTTTGAATGGAAGGTAACAGTAACGGGTTGGCTTAGATAGAAGTGAATGTCTCTGTCAGAGCATGATTGGAGTGAACGGCACCGTCACAATTCAATTAGTGCTGAGATTAAATTATGCGATGCGGGTTGTTTATCCTTGGACTGCATTCCCAAAGCTGGGAATCTGTCAAAATATTCATGCAGCTGAGGCTAGGCCTGAGAGTTGAGTCTTCCATGCAATGGGCTCAATGGCAATCCTTGTGTTTGGTTACATGGAAATAACCAGTCAAAATCAAGGGGGTGATCGTGCAGGTGTGGTTTTTGGTTTTAATCCTACAAGAGAAATGATGGAGAAGGGAAGGTATATCATATGTATGGCAGAGAAGGATGAGAAGAAGGAAAATGGTACGGATGAGTGTGAGCATGAATTAATTAAATCATTAGTATGAATGGATACAAATATAATGGGTGAAGGGGGTATTGAAAAGGAATCACGTGGGAGCAAGAGGCGTGTGAAAGAGCGTGCGCCATGTGCTTCTGTGCAGTGGGACGACTGTTTGTTTGATAAGGAAACCCAAAAATCAAAACCAGAGATGTTCCTTTCTTCTATAACCTCATCTCACGGATCTTGCCCCTCTCCCTTCTCTCTCCCTCCGGCCCCCACTTCCACATATTTTATTCCCTTCCATTGACATCTTTGTGCCCACTGCATATAAGCCCCTACACTTGGCCCTCCTTCCAAACACAGTCTCCATTCGCATCAAGGCCTTTCACACACACAGGTTCTTAACTTCAATCACACATGGCCTCTTGGAAGAAGACCATCACCTCCCCCTTCAGGAAAGCCTGCACTTTCTTCAACAACCAGCCCGCCAGGGATCATAAGAAGTCTCAACCAGGTTCGTAATTCTGCACAATACATATCCCTCATCCAAACCTGTTCCTGGCCTAGCCTATATCAGGTGTTCATTTCCTTGTTATTTTATACGCAGGGCAAGATAAAAGAATCATGGATCTGCATGGTGAAGTCATGGCGTGTGGCTATGAAGATGTTCAAGTCATGTGGTCTATCTTGGATAAGTCCAAATCCACAGCCTGAAATGTAGCCTCTTCATGACAGTGGGCCACAGAGATTCGCTTATGGTTTCCCGATCACAGGCTGGCTTTTTTAGAATCTGCTGGTATGATTGTAATTGTGTCTGTAGGAAATTCAAATTCAAACGGGTCTGATATAAGTATGTGTAGGAGATTGGTAGGTTTGGGTCAGTGGCTCCATCTCCTAAGACGGTGGTGGTGGGAGGTTCGCCCTGTAAGTTTTGGAGGTTACAATGTTATTACATAGGGAATCCCCATGATTGATGATCAAAAGTCATGGCGAGATTTTTTTAATGGAAGTCACATAAGATTATTTTTTCTGTTATATAGATTTTACCTAACGATCTCTGCACGAGGAGGAGCATAGGATTTATTTCATACTTGTGAGGGACCCGCATATCCTAACCTAAACATAAAGGTAGAATTAAGTCTTGATCGTGCTCAGGCTACCAATTTTAACAAAAGTAGAAAGGAGGCATTCAAAATGATAGCCGGAATAATGCAATCAAAACTATCAAGAAAGGCGCAGCAGTCAAGATCACAAACTAGAAGATATATTTTCCGAGAGGTCGGAGCCTAAAGAAAAAGGACGAATCTATTGTCATTTGGCATATAGGAGTGTGAATGAAGCCGTTCAATCTTACTCTGTTTTTCTGCTTCGAGCCATGTAGCCTGCGACATCAGAATCAACAAAGCGATCCCAATATTGGAGATATTCCCATGCCTTTTTTTTTTTTTTTTTTTGGTTGAGGAAACTTCGGGTGAAGATTGGTCACTAATTTAACAACCAAGAACAACGGCTAGTTAATTGAGAAATCACCTAATATATAAAGGAAGGAAGAAAAACACAAGGAATTTTAATTTTTCAAAAAAATTTGGTTATGTACCCCCATTTATATTTATCCTGCACACAAACCGTTCTCAATCACAAATCTGTAGGTGGTGCGGTCAAACCTGACCTCGTTGCCAATTAAAAATCCTTTGAAGCCACACTGAAGTCTAGATGCGCCCACGTCATTTCGCCCTATAAATGCGCATGCCGTTTTATACAATTACCTCATACCTCTTTATATTTACCAAAAATAGGTTCGAGTCTGATTCCTCTCTCGTAGTTTGTGTAAAATGGTTCTCAAATGTATGGATTTAATTGATCACACACATGGCAATATATTCCGTTGGGAATAAATGTTAAACATGGCTGAAGGATCATTATAGGATATGTACATAATTTCAAGTATGTATTTGTATCCAGCAGGGGAGTCTCTGCATGTAATTCAGATATAGATATCTGTGTTGGTTGAATTAAAAAGTTTGATTGGATTTTTATTTTGTTGACAGAAATGGATACAGTTAATCTTTTGGTTTGTTAAAGCATAAAACGAGAGGTTGAGGCCATTTTGAAGTGGTAATGAATAAAGAAACGAATTGTTGGGGGGTGGAGGGGGAGGTAGAAGGGAGCGAAAGCTATAAAAGGAAAAGGAGAGAGGAGGAGGGACGTTCACATTTGGAGAGCAGCGCGTGCCTAGTTGTGTGCTTGCACCCCCTCCTTTGATCTCCAATGTTTGTTTAGCCCTTTCACTCCTATTCTTAGCATCTTCATTTCCCGCTCTTTTGCTCTCCACAGTTCCTTCATCTCACCCCCTTCCCCCTTCCATGCATGCTACCTACTTCCTTTTAGCAACCTCAATTTTCTTGTTTCATTTTCTTGCTTCACAATTGATCCCTCCTCCTTCTTCCAATGGCCACTCCCACTACTCCAACGTGCCCCGCTCCCATGAAGGCCACCTCCAATGGCTCCTTCCAACACGAGAACCCCCTTGACTACGCTCTACCCCTCTTGATCCTCCAGATATGTCTCGTCGTTACCTTCACTCGCTTCCTTGCCTTCCTTTTACGTCCCCTCCGCCAGCCTCGCGTCATTGCCGAAATCATTGGAGGAATCATGCTAGGTCCTTCTGCAATTGGTCGAAGCCACACTTTCCTCAACATCGTCTTTCCCCAGAAAAGCTCTACCCTTCTTGACACCCTTGCCAACATTGGTCTCCTATTCTTCTTGTTTCTTGTCGGTCTCGAGCTCGACATGCGTTCCATTCGACGTACTGGCCATAAGGCCTTGGGCATTGCCATTGCCGGAATCTCCGTCCCTTTCCTTCTTGGCATTGGCACCTCTTTTGTTCTTCGCTCCACCATCTCCAAAGGCGCTGAACCCATCGCCTTCCTTATCTTTATGGGAGTTGCCCTCTCCATCACCGCCTTTCCAGTGCTCGCTCGCATCCTTGCCGAGCTCAAACTCCTCACCACTGATGTTGGTCGTATAGCCATGTCAGCCGCTGCCGTTAACGACATCGCAGCTTGGATTCTTCTAGCTCTTGCCATTGCCCTCTCTAGCTCTAACACTTCTCCACTCATTCCTTTATGGGTTTTGCTGAGCAGTGCTGCTTTTGTCCTTTTCTGTGTCTTTGCTGTTAGGCCTGTTCTCGCATTCATGGCCAAGCGTTCCCACGAGGGTGAGCCTGTCAAGGAGCTCCATATATGCATCACTCTTACAATAGTCCTAGCTGCTAGTTTTGCCACGGATACCATAGGCATTCATGCCCTATTTGGGGCATTTGTGATTGGCATCGTCATGCCTAAAGATGGTCCTTTTGCAGGGGTCTTGATTGAGAAGGTTGAGGACATAATCTCTGGCCTTTTCCTACCTCTTTATTTTGTGTCCAGTGGGCTAAAAACAAATGTGGCGACAATAAGTGGGGGAATTTCATGGGCGTTATTATTCCTGGTGATATTTACTGCTTGCTTGGGAAAGGTCGTGGGCACTATTATTGTGGCTTCTTTGTGTAAAATGCCTTTTCGAGAAGCCCTTTCCCTTGGTTTCCTTATGAACACCAAAGGCCTCGTAGAGCTCATCGTTCTCAACATCGGCAAGGATCGTAAGGTATCTCCCTCACAACTTGTTCTCCCAATTTCACAGGTGGACTGAAATCCTCACTCAAGCATGCATGTGCGTGTATGTATTTCTTCGAGTGCATGCAGGTATTAAATGACCAGACATTTGCCATATGTGTGCTCATGGCTTTATTAACTACCTTCATCACAACCCCAGTAGTGATGGTCGTGTATAAGCCAGCTCGCAAGGGAGCGCCTTACAAGCACAAAACAATTCAGTATAAAGACCGAGATACAGAGTTGCGAGTGCTTGCTTGCTTCCATAGCACACGCAACATTCCCACTCTCATCAATCTAATAGAGTCTTCTCGTGGAACCCGAAAACGGGGAAAGCTATGCATATATGCAATGCACTTGATGGAACTCTCCGAGCGATCTTCAGCCATCTCAATGGTCCATAAGGCACGCAATAACGGCCTTCCTTTCTGGAACAAGATACGCAATGATCGAGACCATATGGTAATCCCATTTGAGGCCTACGGCCAACTGAGTAGTGTGAATGTTCGTCCTATGACCGCCATCTCTGCTCTCAACACCATCCACGAGGACATATGCACCAGTGCTCACCTCAAGCGAGCAGCCATGATCATCCTCCCATTCCATAAACACCAGCGTGCTGATGGGTACATGGAGTCACTAGGACATTCCTTCCATTTAGTAAACCAGAATGTGCTCTCCCATTCTCCTTGCACTGTGGGAATTTTGGTGGATCGTGGGCTCGGAGGGATGAGCCAAGTACAAGCCAGTGACGTGTCCTATAAAGTAATTGTGCCCTTCTTTGGAGGTCGAGACGATCGTGAAGCACTAGCCTATGGAATGAGAATGGCGGAACACCCTGGAATTTTGCTGACAGTGGTGAAGTTCGTACCTCCACCTAGGAATACATTCATGTTTGGGGCTAATTTAGTGGCCGTGACAGTAGATAAAGACAAGAAAGTTATAAAAGAAGCAGATATTAGTTCAGACTACGACAAGCAAGAGGACGATCAAGCATGGTCAGTGTTCCTAAGCACTCAAAGCTCAAACCAAGAGTCGATCAAATATGAAGAAAGATTAGTGGAAAGCAAAGGAGGTGTAATAACAATTTTGAAGGAAAAGAATAGGAGCAATCTAGTGCTGGTAGGGAGGATGCCTCCGGTGGCACCGTTGGTAGAGAACAGTGACTGTAAAGAGCTAGGTCCTATCGGGAGCTACTTGGCATCTTCAGATTTCTCCACCACTTCCTCAGTGGTGGTGATTCAACAATATAATCCTTCCAAAGATCTTCATCCCTTGGTGACGGAGGTATCTAATTTCCTAGATGTTCCGGACACACCAAGATGTATTGTGTAGGTCTTTTGCATTCGTTGTCATTGCTTATATATTTCCCCCATTTTTTAATGAGTTTACTAAGGTTGGCGTGCCAGGCCAATGCAAATAGTGAAAGGAGATAATTTGTGCCTTATATAAAAGCAAATAATCTTAAAATCCCAAAAAATTAAATAAAAAATATATTCTAGAATTAAGGTAACATGGTAATTTAAAACATTACATTTATTCAAGTTAAATAGATTCAAGAGAACATTCTAAGAAAGCAAAAATCCTAAATTTAATTAATTCTTTATCATATAATGGCATGTTTGATTAGCAGCAGAAATTATTTTTCGAACGTGATAAATATGTGTGATAAGTATTATCTCTACTTACGTGTATATACTTTTGTAACGTTATAACAAATATACTCTTAATCAATATCGTAATTTGATAGGTGTATATATATATTTTGTGAAAAAACGGGAATACAAAAGAACAAAACACAAAGTATTACAAACTACTGGTGGGAAGAAATATGGGATCGTTTAAAGACAAGGGGTCTTGGAGAAAGGGATACAGGTCATTTGGTGAGAGCTTTTGCTAGGTCGTGAGCCTGGAATGAACAAGCTCAATTGTCCACTCTAGTTGAAGAAAGTTGTGACTAATGCTTAACAGCTAATGATTTTGATGCATTATATTATCTCCTTTAGTAATTAGCCGCAATGCATCAATAATGTCTCTGATTAGCTGAACCTTTTCGAAGCCTCCGCCCTAAGCTCTACGTGAACTTAGGAACATATATCAACGTTAAACATATAACTTACAATAATTCTTTTGTTAATGGAAATCTACAATATATATTGGTTGAAAGGAGATGCATGTTGATGGTTGTGTGATGGCACTTGTTACCCCATGAAATCTCAATCGGCTGATATAAGTAGCCTGAGGAACTAGCCAACATGCAAATTTTTAATTGTCTAAAAAGAAACATATACAAATTTCTTTGGTTCAGCTGTTCGATATTTAATATTATGGGTCTATATTCAAGCATTTTCAACCCACACTAGTGTAAAAAGTACTTTTTAGACTGCACAAAAAAGCTTTTTATACCGTATATAGATATGGTTTAGATAAGATCAGTTTAGAAAGTAAGTTTTTTTAGATCGTATCTATGTCCTTTTTAGACCGCATGTAGATCCGTGCGGTCTGAAAAGTCTCCCTTCTAGACTGCACAAGGATCCATGCGGTCTAAAAGAAAAGTTTTTTAGACCACACGTGTATCCGTGTGATCTAAAAAGTTAAATATTTTTTAAAAAAAAAATAAAATGAATTGGTGTATCAAAGCTGATGAATGAATTGTAGGAACGTCCTTTTCTTAAAACAATAATTGTTTTGTCTCAGGGGAAGGAAAAAGAACAACAAACATGGTTTAAAGATTACACTTTGCTCATTAGCTTTATTATTATTACTTCTTAATCAAATCAATGGAATTGCCACTAGCAACAACAGAAGCTTCGTCTCTTTCCTAGCACAAACAATGAGCGTCCGCTTTACATCCTAATTCTTTAATGTCTCTGCCACACGCTCAACAATAATCCATCGAACATTAACAATAATAGACTCTCGAGGCTTCATGTTCACCGAGTAAAAGTATTTCTTATTCACAATCCATGGGTTAAGAACTCAAGATATTCTCCGATAGGTTGAACCACAACTCAACCAATCACATTGCCAACTTCATGAGATGCTTTTGGCTTTATGACCCAGAATAAGGAAAAAAAAGACGATAGGACTTGGGCGTGCATAAAGTTAGAGACTTGGAGCCGCAAAAAACATGTGGAGGTAGAGGTTGTTGGACAAAACCAGTTTGCAGAATGCAAGATGTGACAAATAGGCATGGAGATGGATCAAAAAACTTAGAAATAAAAATTATAGGCAAGCTATGAAAAATGAAACAAGACAAAGAATAACCTTGTTTAGGAATGAGTAAGTTAATATGGCTCCATCGCCATTCCTTGCAACAGTGTCCATCTGCAGCATAGGGACCAAGCCAAGATTAAAACTCAGACATGTTTAAGTCATTTGAAGTACATAATCTATTAACTCTTGGTATTGTCCTCTTTGCATCCACCTCTTTGCAACCTCCTCTACATCCGTAGTTGATCGGAGATCTGTCACCAGAAGCAAATAAAAGCAAAACAGAACAGAAAAATCACTTCAAAATACAAAGAACAAGCAACAAACCTTCTTAGATCTTGAGCTCTCCATCAGTTTGATTGGACAGCTGAACTCTTCACAAACATCGACACCATCATCGCCACAACCAGTAGACGTGGCACAACTCTAGGAGAGAAGCGTGTTAAGACTTGCTCTTGCTAGTTCATCCTTCCCTTCAGAGCCATGGTGTCTCAAAAATGACCTTGAACAATGATGGCGTACGGTTAAGATAGGAGGCTGGTTTTTGGTCGGAGGAGTCTGTAGTGAGGTATCTCGATGGAGGCTAAGGAGAAGCTTGATGATGACAGAGTCATCGGATACGGCCGCATTGATGCAATCTTCATCGCACATCTCGCAAAGACTAAAGAGTGGGAGGGGGTTGTGGTGATTAGGGAAGAAGGAGAAGGTGAAAATCTTGTATGGCAACACCTTTAGCAAATAATTGAACAGAGATAGATGGACATGAGAGGAAAAAGGCGCTCATTGTTTGAAATTTTTTCAGGGAAAAAGAAAAAGGGAGAAACGAGCGTTGTTTAAATTTTAAATTTTGAAAACTTTTAGATTACATCCCTTAGGTGCGATCTAAAAGAACTTCATTTTAAACAGCAAACATTATCTTTTAGACCGCACCCCTTAGATGTGATTTAAAAGAATCTCATTTTAAACCTCACTACTTAAATGCGGTTTAAATGATTTAAAACTTGTACATTTATTTATAAAAATGTCACCGATAATATTTTTTAGATCTTACCCTTTAAATATGGTCTAAAAGCTTTTTTTTCCTACTAGTGCCAAATGAAATATTTCTGTCAATATTATTTTATTCTCTATTCACAAATTTTAAGTATCATCGATCTCATCGAATCATCGTTTGTTCAAATATAATTTTTTTAATTGAATTAATTATGTTAATATGGAAATGAATATTTTTTTTTGTAGATGGTCTCACAAAAGATAGCAAAATGAGGAATAAATAATTTTTTATGGCGAATAAAAAAACTTATCATGTTCAGGCCCAATGAAAACATTTTTTCCCCAAAGATTAAGTTCAAGGCACTATGTTAGATGTTAAATGTGACTATTTTTTATTTTTTTTCTATAAAAATAGTTAATACAATCTCATGTACTTTAAATTTGTTCTCATTTTAATTTTAATATCTCAAATTTAAAATAAATGGTTTTGATCCTTCAAGTTTCATCTTATTTTAAACATTAGTCATTGTAATCTAATAGAAATCTGAATCATTTTACCCATTGAGTTCAAGAGACCAAATCCAATTGTTTTAAACTTAATGAATTAAAATTAAAATAATAATAAACTTGAGCATCCAAATATTATATTATTAATCCTAAAAAATCATCTTATTTTGAAGAATTAGCCTTATGTGCTCTGCTGGATCAACTTCCATTGATCCAATGAAAACCTTTTCAACATTAGAAACGAGAAGACAGAAACAGGGCCTGCACTCGCAAGTTTGAGATTGGGGATCGATCAAGAAGAGAAGCCCAGAAAGTGTCGAGATGTATATAGTCAAAAGGGGCTAATGCCTCATGAGAAGTTTCGCCTAAGTGGTGCTGGCGGAGGAGCCCCGTTTGAGTATTGGGCCCTGAACCAGTCAGTACTCCTCCTCATGGTCACATCTCTCAATTTGAAAAGATGCGGCGGTCGTCTCCTTCAACTGCAATCTACCATTTACATTACTCGAAGCCTACAATCTTCCCCTGATCCCTCGTCTCCGCTGCTTCAAGCTTTAAGTTATTGAGAGACAGATTCTATCAGACGCATCTTCTTACGCAGAACCAATACTTGTCCGCTTGTGTTGTTTCTTCCCCCTCGCAGCCCTCCCCGGTCAAACCTGTTGACACTAATCGATCCTATTTATTATATAATACTGACGGTGCCGGCGGCGAAGGTGATAGCAACGTAGGAGGAAGGGATCATAACACGGGTAAAAGAGAATCGGAGGGAGACACAGACGTAGCTATGTTAACGTCTCAGAAATTTACTTTAGCGTATGCTGGGCTCCTTGGAGGTACTGCCCAAAACTTCCGCTTCTTCGTACTCTCACTCTTAGGGCTTGATGCTATATTAGCTCAGGTTGCCTCAGGAATAAGAATAGGTTTTCCAAGAACTTGTCCCATGTAATGGCTTTTCTGGCCTTCTCATTGTACCCACTCTTTGCTACTTAAAAAAAGAAATGAATGGGTTATATGCGTTGTGTGTTTCGCATTTTGTGGATATTACCTGAGTTCTATTAACAACACGCTGGACTTGTACGTGTTTTAAAAAAAATTACGTTGATACCGTTGTCTGATATATGTTGGTGTGGTAGATAGTGTCAATTGGCTTCCTTCCGTTGTCAGAACTAAGTTTCATATATGCAAGACTCTAGATAGCTTTTGCATTAGATGCAGAATAATCCGTAGTCTGACAGATATGCAGGAACTTAGCAACTTAGTATTAGTATGGCTGTTGGACTAGATTAGACCTTGATGATCTCAAAAACAATCCTGTATGTTGTTTTTTTGGCAGTGGGTGGCGTAATGGGCTATTTGAAAGGTGGCAGCCAGAAGTCACTATTAGCAGGAGGAATATCTGTCTCTCTGCTGTATCATGTTTACACAGAGCTGCCTGTAAGACCTGTTTTTGCATCGTCTATGGGTCTTGGTAAGTGATCAGTTTGTGTGGAACGTCTACACTGCACATACCGGGGAAATGTTGGTTAGGATTCCAGCTAAGAATCTGTGTTATTTGTTAATATACTCGATTGCAGTTCCATTAATACTTTGTAGTATGCTTTAAAAAAATATAGGAGATAATTAGTAGTATTTCTTAATTGTAATTGTGTCACGGAGAAACAAGACTTAAAGCTCTATTCCAACAAAGATCAGTCTGACGTATCATATTTTTATTTGCCAGTAAATGCCGGACTCTATCAAAGGTCTCCATAGGATTATGCAAGCTAGTTGCAAATTAGCAGAATTAATCTCCAATTAATAATTTTTAAGCCCGATTATACTATGCTCTGCGTTCACAAATTAATTCTGCTGATATGCAGGTATCTCTGGAGCACTTCTTGGGGTGATGGCTTCTCGTTTTAAGAGAACAAGGAAAGTCTTTCCGGCAGGGGTCGTGTCGCTTGTGTCGCTTGTTATGGCTGGTGGGTACTTGCATGGAATTATGCGTGGCACGCCCTAGAAATATTAACGTTAGAGGAAGGACGGGACAAGATATCTTATGAAAGACCCATGTCTGCGAATAAAATTTGTCTCGCTGTGTGAATGTTCTGTTGTACGCTTGAACTTCCTTCTTGGCCTTTGATCAAACATACCACTAGCACTATTATCTCCCTTGGGATTTGTCAAGTCATCAGCATTTTGCATCATATGGATCCAGATTCTTAAAACATGTAGTTGAGTATTTATAATGAAAACTCTCCTCAAACAATTGTTTGTGACAGAATTACACATTAATCAAACATGGCAGGTAGGAAATACCTGTCTCGTCGCTTCTGAAGAAAATACCCAATTGACCGTCTCTCTGTCCTGCCGGATATTGGAAATTCCGAAGGGATGTCAGATATCTCGATTATTTTTTCATTCGAATAAGATCATTCGGGAGTCTGTCATTTAAATTTGGGATTAACTTAAGGAATTGAATCATTGCCTTGCTCCGAAGATTTAGTTACCAATATTGTTCTCCTTCTTTTCTTTCTTTTCTTCTTGTTTTTTTTTTTGGGGTGGGGGTGGCGCCAGATTCATTCTTCAACAAAACTTTGGTCACAAGAATTGAAAAGGCAATCGGAATTTGGGCATAACCGCATAACTTGAGTCACAGTAAAACAGATGCTGGATATAACTAGAGAAATTACAACCGACAGGCTTGTATTCCTTCCAGTAATACAGATAGCCTTCTAAATAATTTATGGATTTCCAAAGAATGCACAGCCTAGAATTTGTCAAAATTTAGAAGATAAAGATAATGTTTGTAATCTATACACAAAGCCCACCCTGGCATCTACCTATGTCATTCACAAACATGAAAAATGGACAAACAACGAAATGCCCTACAACTGTTTCTGCACAAATATATGAGTTATTGACAAAGGGGAAGATCGTCCCCAAAGAGATAGAGAAGCCTCTCCACAGCCCAGCTAGGGTGAGAGGGTTGCATGCAGGCGGAGGTCTCTGAATCAGACGAAGAATAGGAAGTAAGCAAAGGAGCTCTGCAGAGTGGGCAAGTGGGGTTGTGATTGTCATGATCATGATCCAACCATCTGTCTATGCATTCTCTGTGGAACACATGGTCACAATTCACGAGCTCTCTGACCTCATCCTCCATTCTTAACTGGTTCAAGCACACGGCACACTTCTCCTGTGTTTGTGCCACTCTTTCCACCATTTCGCCAAAGGTCCTAAGCGTCAGAGTGCTGTCTCTTATCATCTGGCAGCTCAGCCATGAAGAAGAAGAAGAGCTTTCTGATGAGGCCTGGCTCCTCCGGTTATTGATGACTTTGGAAGCCCAGCAGAAGACCCATCTCAGAACTGCAATTATCAGAGCAGCCTCGTATATTGCCTGGCCTAATGTCAAACCTGAGATAGACTCCTCAATACAGAATCCCATCGATGTTGAAAGCAGGAAAACACTGAAGCGATCAAGAATAGAGAAATTTTTTTGGGGGGGGGGGGG
>QFDD01001005.1:0-30661 GCA_006871305.1 Vachellia collinsii
CGATCGAATGATGGGTCTCTTAAAGGCATTCACAGTTTCCTCACATCCAAATCCAAATGTTTCCCTTTATATGAACATGGATTTCATTCGTGCCTCCTCCAAATTTAAATTAATCCAGGTGTGATTGCTTTAACCCTCTTCCCATCCAGAAAAGGAATCCCCTTTTCCCAACAACATAATTACACGCCTATTTATCCACAGAGATTTGATTGTGTTTTGGAATTTGGAGGACGCTCATTACTTAATTCCTCTTTCCTCTTTGGTATTAGCGCTGCATGTAAATCCTGATTCCTTCAAGTGATCAAACTTGTGCCGACCCATGTACATAGTGTGTGTTTGCTAACAATTTTAAAACTACATACTTTGACCTAAATCATGTGGTTTCAAAAATAAAGTAGACAAATGTTCTACCGAAATTTGGAGTGGGTTTTAACCCTCAAGTTAATGATTTGGTTTAATTTAGCCAAACACCTTTTTTTTTTCTTTGCAATCTATTTTAACAGGAAAATCATAGTTTAGGGATTGAAAACCATTATTTTCTGAACGTTATTTTCTCAAAATATTCTTCTCACAAACTATTTTTTAAAAGCTAATTCAAAAACAGATAGACAGTGACACACAAGTGACCTTAAGAACGACAATGTATCGTGTTTGGTTTGGAGAAGTATGTCCTTTGCGTGGTGTATTTTGGATGGATGGAAACGTGCCAGGAGGTGTCAACAAGTTGGCAGGGATCACATATATATCTGAGAAAAACAGCCTCAAGTGTCTAACCCCCTACAATAATTTATACCTCCTTCCATCCCATTTATAAACAACATCATCTCTTATAAGTTTAAATCTTTTATATAGATAACAATTTTGCTTTATTTGAAAATTTAATGTACATTTTCTGTTTTTAACATCACTCATCAATTCTATGCTTCTCTCATCTTTTTCTCTAAATTCACAAATAAGGGTATATTTTAAAATAATATCTTTTACACATTTATTATTTTTAACTAATTTATGCTTTAGTTGATTCTGTGTGATTTAAATAATTATTATTTATACAGTTTATTTTGTGTGAATTAGATAATCCTTACCTATGAAAAGGAAACGGAGGAAGCAGTATATTTGAGGTAAGACGGCGAGGGAGTTGGTTGAACTTAGGACTGCCAGAGTTGGAACTGAACAAGATATGAGGAAGAAGAGTGGTAGGGAAGTTAGGTTACTTGGGATCCTAAGCTGGACCTGATGGGATATAATCCAGAGATGAAAGTGACAGTTGAGTGTGGGGAAAGCGCAACTGTATGTGGAATATTGCTTGGATTTCACCGCACAATACCACGTTCATTATCAGTGTCAACAGAAAAGAGACGGCGATACATGTAAGAGAGGGACGTGATTGGCATTTGCCCCCAGTGCATGCTTCATCATTCTGCTTCCCCAACCCCCCCCCCACCGCCACCATCATCATCATCATCATCTCACGCCTCTCCCTCCATGTTGCTAATTAATCAGCCCAAGCCCAAGTTTCTACTGGGTCCATTAACTGGATCCTGCGTCCTGTCTCCTATTTTCTCTTCAATTCTTTCATGGAATTTACTTTATGAGCCATCGTGAGATGACGTCAACTTTCCTTGTGAAGGCTTCTGTAGCTGTCCGTTTCAAGCAATTACCGTGTTTGCTGAACCAAAAGTAGCAGGGAACGCGTCTTCTGTCTTGTGTACGCATTCGGTATTTTAACAAGCCTCAAAATAGATTAAGACGGTTTAATCTGTGATTCCAATAATCATAAAAAGAGGCACAGAATTGAGATGCTGGTTTGGGAGGGAAGGGTGGAACAAGTTTGACCGCATGTCGAAACGACACGCGTCAGGAGAAACATGGATATCGTTTCAACAATGTGGTGGCCGCGAAGGCTTTACAGACCCAAACACGTTGAAGGCTGGCTTTCATTTGGGCATGCTCGCTTTCCGCCTCTCTTTCAAGCTTTTCAACCCACATTGCATCACATCTTAATTAATCCATCCCTCTATCTCTCTCTCCACGGGATCTCTTCAGGTGAATTATATTTCCCTGTTTCTTAATTCAAGTACCCTTGCTTTCCTATATATTATCTCTTGCTCTTCTCAAACATGATTTCCATCCGCTGCCTTCAATGTATTCATCACTGCATTGCAATCCTCAAAACTATTATTGTCGATTGATCCATCAAAATGCAAATGCGACGTGTTCCCATTACGTAGATTCATTATAGTGCATGCGCGCGCGCGTGTCTAAGATCGATGCTGGTTGATCTGTTCCTTTGGCTCTTGAAGTGATCCATGTTGGACGTGTTTTAATTGTTTGATTGCTTACATTCTTGCAGAAACCAATATAAATCATTCAGGGAAATCTATCATTATCTAATTACCCTTTGAGCGGATTGAAATCAGAATCATTGTTCATTATTTGAATATTGTCCTTTGATCCCATCAATTTCGATTTCCCTTTTCCTTAATTTTTCTCTTAAAAACTTAATGAAACTTAGTATCGAGGCATATATTCTTCAAGATATATACTTTGATGTACGATGCCATGCGCAAGTATTTTGCTGTCTGTATAGCCAATATTGATGGACACTTGTTTCCTCCCTTTCAATATATATATATATATATATATTTTTTTTTTTTTTTGCCTTTTCCCTTGTTTAAAACTTAGAAGGACCGAGAATGTTTTTTTTTTTTTTAAAAAAATGCCTAGGATCGAGTGTTTGATATTGCGTTACCCATTGATTGAATAGAACAAGGATACAATAGTACAGGGATATATTATGTTTGTTCCAGAATGCACGCAGAAATATTTAGATTGGGTGCTACAATAGAAGGGGTGAGTTTCTAATGTCGAATTTATCACACACATGCTATGAATATAAAATCCCCGGAAATGTAGCAAGCCATGTACTCATTATGCACAGGCTAAGCCGATTTCAACTGCCCAACCATTTCAGATCTTTTTTTTCCCTTTTCATGTCTATATTTTCCTCATGTCCCGATCGGCCGCAATATCCTCACAGAAATTGCATGTATATGGTCCAGCACACGGGAGAGATTAAATGGCGGACGCTGAGGATATTCAACCACTCGTCTGTGACAATGGGACGGGAATGGTAAAGGTACAATGGCGATGAAATAATTTAAGTTCCGAAATTTGTTAGCTAGCTACTTTACCAGTGGACGATCTGGCTGGACTAAAACTAATGAACAACCGTATGTTATAGGCTGGATTCGCTGGCGATGATGCTCCGAGGGCGGTGTTCCCTAGCATCGTCGGTCGTCCACGTCACACCGGAGTAATGGTTGGGATGGGTCAGAAAGATGCATACGTTGGGGATGAAGCTCAGTCGAAGCGGGGTATACTGACTCTGAAGTATCCGATAGAGCATGGTATTGTGAGTAACTGGGACGACATGGAGAAGATATGGCACCACACTTTCTACAATGAACTCCGCGTTGCACCAGAGGAGCACCCAGTTTTACTGACAGAGGCACCCCTCAACCCCAAGGCTAACCGTGAGAAGATGACCCAGATCATGTTCGAGACCTTCAACACCCCCGCCATGTACGTCGCCATCCAGGCCGTTCTCTCCCTGTACGCCAGTGGCCGTACAACTGGTTGGTCTTCTTTATTTGTCATCATTTCAGCCAGCAGCAGCACATACACACACCCGCGCGCGCGCGCACACTCTCTTACGATTTCAAGTTATCTGACTGGATTGGGTTGGGTTTTGTTGTTTATGTGATTCATTTGTGAAGGTATTGTGCTGGACTCTGGAGACGGTGTGAGCCATACGGTGCCCATATATGAGGGCTATGCACTGCCACATGCAATTCTGCGTCTAGACTTGGCAGGGCGTGACCTGACTGATGCCTTGATGAAGATTCTCACGGAGCGTGGTTATTCCTTCACTACCACTGCTGAGCGTGAAATTGTGAGGGACGTGAAGGAAAAGCTGGCTTATATTGCGCTCGACTATGAACAGGAGCTTGAAACTGCCAAGACTAGCTCTGCCGTCGAGAAGAGCTATGAGTTGCCGGACGGGCAGGTCATCACCATCGGGGCCGAGCGTTTCCGGTGTCCTGAGGTGCTCTTCCAGCCGTCCATGATCGGAATGGAAGCACCGGGCATTCACGAGACCACGTACAATTCTATCATGAAGTGCGATGTTGATATCAGGAAGGACTTGTACGGCAACATTGTGCTCAGTGGTGGATCCACCATGTTCCCGGGAATTGCTGACAGAATGAGCAAGGAGATCACTGCTTTGGCCCCCAGCAGCATGAAGATCAAGGTGGTTGCTCCGCCTGAGAGAAAGTACAGTGTCTGGATTGGTGGCTCCATCTTGGCCTCTCTCAGCACTTTCCAACAGGTGCCTGTTCTTCTTCTTGTATTTATTATATATAATACCATTATATTCACTGTGGCTTCATGATGATAATGTTAAGTACTATTGAAGCCCAATCTCGCACCAAGCAAGTAAGGCTCAATGAAACCCAGACATAGACATGTCTTGTAAATAGTTCCAGATCTTTCCCCATGTCTGCTCACAATTCCAATACCACTGTATCTGTACAAACGATTGGATATATCAAATATATATACTGTTACAGCATTTGTCCTTTTTCCTCTTTTCACCTCTTTAAGGACTAACTTATGTTTGAAACGTGCAGATGTGGATTGCAAAGGCAGAGTACGATGAGTCTGGGCCTTCGATTGTGCACAGGAAATGCTTTTAGGTGGTGCGTGCTCTGCAGATTTGGCCTCCCAAGGATGGGCAGTTTCTCTTCTGTTCTTTTTTTACCGTGTTTATTATTAAGGGGAAAGTGGAGTTTAATGTGCTTGGGGTCGGATTAAATTATTTCCTTATCTTACTTTACCATTGAAATTCATTACACACTTGATATTCATCAATGCCAAGTCCATGCCATTCTTTTGCCTATCCGGCCCATTTACTAATCACATTTGATTCAACAGCAGCTTCAACAATGCTTTGTCCTTTTCATTTTGAATTTTTGTTCTTTAGTTTCATTCCAATTTTATTTCACCCCCCATTTTGAATTTTTTTAGTCTGATCAATAATTTTTGGAAATGATTTATGTTTTTATACGCTCAAGTTAAAAAAGACAAATGAAGTATGAAGAAAAAATAGTTTTAACACTACACTCAAATTGAAATATAAGATGAAATTAAATTAAGAGGCAAGAATAGAATTTAAATTAATATTGAAAATAAGGACCAAACAAAAAAAACATCAAGGAATGATAGAAACCCTCTTGCCATTCACCCAAAAAAAAAACACCCTCTTGCCACGTCGCAAACAAGTGGGTCGCTTGTTCAGAGGATTGCGTGTGGGCCAGGGCAACCATGGGTATGAATGTAAAATTACTATCATACCCTCTCATTCAAAATGGTTGGCCAGCCCCCTTGTTGGACTCGCAGGTCAGCTGTTGGAAAAAGGAAATGTCATAGAATGAAGTTAGGTACGGGGGATAACAAAACAAGACAAAAAAAAGCTGAAAAGATCGTAAATACATCATTAAAAAAGGAAAGAAATTTTAAAAAAGTGTAAGAAAAATTAAAATGCATTTTTTCTTATGTTCAACTTCAATTTTTCATTCTTTGGCCAACACAACTTTATAATTTTTTATCGCTAAAAAAATAGTCACCCCTTATAAATGTGAATCATTATACAGCTTGTTTGTCAACTCTTTCCAAAAACATTTTTATGTAAATTGAGACAAAATTTATTTTACATGTTTACCTTTATTTGTGTACAATCACTTTTCAAAAGCTAATCCCAAATAAGCTACTAATCATATACAATGTACTCATCCCCAAAAGTACTTCTGTCAACTTAAAATATCATGTCTTAATCCCTAATGCTCTACTTGAATGGGAAGAAAAGTTGAAAGAAAAGAAAATGGGAAGAGAGAAAATGGAAAGAAGAGAAAAGTGAAAAGAAAACATTATGACTCATTTTGATTGGATGAACGAGAGAAAATAGAAAAAAAAAAGAAAATGGATAAATAGTTGAATGACTAAAATATCCTTAGATAAAAATCTTTTAGTAAATAATTGAATAGATAAAGTATAATTATAATATATCAAGTATAATAGCAAATTAAATATAATAATGAAAAAATTGTATTAATATTAATATTATTAAATAATTTAAAATCAAATTATTTATTAAAGATATGTTTTCAATGTTATTATATTTTTTTTTTTGCAACACAATGTTATTATATTTCAAAACAAAATAATTTAGGTAAAAATATATCATATTTTTTAATGTTACGGTGTGTTAATAAACAATAAAAAAATAAATTAGATATTATAATATATTTTAAAGATTATCCTTATAAAAAAAGAAAATTATAATTAGAATTTCAAAAAGGATAGATGTTAAATTTAGGGCTTGTTTGGCAATCACTTAAAAAGCATTTTTACGTAAGTTGAGACAAAATTTCTCTCACATACTTACCTCGAATTGCGTAAAATAACTAAAAAAAGCTATTTCCAAACATACCCTTAATGGTTTAAAATGAAAAGGTAATAAAGAGCATAGGATAGATAAAAGAAAATATTTTTCTCTACATTTTCTTTCCATATGTAAAGAGAAAAGTTGGTAAGAAAATATGGTGAGACCCGCACCTTATTTTCTCTTTTAACTTTTTCTTTAGAAGAAACTTATTCCCCATTTTCTTTTCCATTTTTTTTCTTCCTTATTTTCCCTCCATACAAGTAACACAAGCTGGGTAAAATAATTAGCATTACTTTTTGTAGATCATCACTTACTTCATTCGGCTTCGCTCTTCGTTTTGATAATGTCTGCTTTCGTTTACCATGAACTACTCTACATACGTAAAATGATTTTGCCAAAAACGGGGCATGTTCACGCGCGCGCACATACTCAACTTGATGGAATTATTTGAGCTGGGAATACGATGGTTTCTTGATTAATCATAGAGGATTAAAAAACTTTAAGTTGGGAAAGGAAAAAATTGCAGGAAGCAATGAAGTGATTTCCAATCCCGCCGCATCACAAGGGACCACCGGCACATGGCGACCCGTTGGAGCTAGCGCAAGAGTCAAGCCTTCCTGTTTGAAAGAGAAGCAATGAAAGCATCTTCCACGATGCCTTCTTTTCCCTTCCTGACCCAACTTCTCCTCGCTCTCCACTGATTCTCATGGAGCTCTTGAGTCCTTTTCACTCTCCTCAGCATCGGCAGTCTATGGCCTCCGAAGACCCCTTCCATGGCTTCTCGCCGCCCCTCACTCAGACTTTGCCCTTTGCCTCACAGGGAGCCGCCACCGCTCAGCCACCCCAGCCCATGGCAGAATGTACTGAATCCGTGTTCGTTGCCGTCGGGAAGTCGGTGGACAAAGCTGTCCATTTGCTTCAATGGACTTTTGGCCGCTTTAGCAACTCACAAATTTGCATTCTCCATGTTCATCAGCCTTCCTCTATGATCCCCACTCTTTGTAAGTTTGAGCATCCATCCTGCTGTGTGCTTTCGTCTCCGTTTGGGAACCGCCAAGTCTTATCTATAGCAATTTAGCTCGCCTATGCTCAATTCTGTTTTGGAATTCTTAGCCAAATTTCAATCCTTCACTGTAAATTAACTTCTATTTGTTGAGCAGTGGGAAAATTACCCGCGACCCAAGCAAATCCTGTAGTCGTTTCTGCTTTTAGAAGAGAGGAAAGAGAACAGACCACAAGGCTTTTGGAAAATTACCTGAGCATTTGCCGTGCAGCTAAGGTATCCATATCTTCGCCTATCTATGTTCCTTGATTGAGAAAGTTAATATTTTTTTCCCATTGCTTTATTCCAGATATTTGCATCTCAGGTTTCTTGGTTGGTTTATAAATTTTTACCATATTGGGTTGGAATTGTGGAGTTTTATTTTCCTTGATCATCTTTTCTCTGTACATCCGATCTTTTTGGTGTAAAATAATGAGATAATCCCTGAGGTAATCTCTTTCTGTTAATTTGTACGACCTTGTGCTATCTTAGCTGTTTACAACTTTGCATGTGGTGAAAATTCATTTATGGTTCCGTTTCTGTTCCAAAAATTTGTGTCTCCATTTTTTAATCTAGAAAAATTAGTTAGTAAATCTCAAAGTTAAAAATTCCATGTACAATTTCGCTAAACACACTCTTATTTATTTTCTTATGATCTTATCTACTAATTGTGTTAGGGAATCATATGCAATCAGATTCACAGTTCTTTAAAAAGAATATATATTTTCTGACGTTGCTGATAGCAGCTTGCAAGGAACAAATTTGATTCCAGGGAAGAGCACTAAATGCATGCCCAACCATGCTTGACATTTTGTTTTGTAGGGGAAAAGAACCCAACTTTGCATTTTTTAGTTCTCTATTAACTAGTCACTGTGTTTTAATGCCTCGTGCTTTCAAAATATGCACGACAGTACCGTTGAAATTTGTTTATATTTCCGTTTTAGAGAAAATGCAATATGTGTGATAAATGTTTTATTAATGAATTTCATAAAAAGTAACTTCTTTCAGGTTAAGGCAACCAGTGTGATAGGTGAAGCTGAGCAAGTGCACAAAGGAATTGTTGATTTAATTATCAGGCATGGTGTTAGGAAGCTTGTTTTAGGAACGTTGCCCGAGAAGTAAGTAATGCTTCGATTGTATACTGATTCTTCACTGAAAATCACATTGCTAGTTTTGTATGCAAAAATCAAACAAGACTTCTTAATGTCATAAAAAATGATTGGATTGGATAAAATGCAGTCGCATTAAGGTGAAAAGGAATTCCAAGAAAGCAAATTATGCTGCTAAGAATGCTCCCCCATTCTGTGAGTTATGGTTTATCCACAAAGGTAAACACTTATGGACAAGGGAAGCTTCTGAAAATCCTTGCTCCTTGCCTTCACAATCTCAACCTGAGATTGCTTCCTCAGACAGTTTGATAGCTAGATCATTTCAATACGACATGAGTGAATCATTCCATAGATCAATTTCTTCAAGAACTGCAATCTGTACGGAAACTGGTAGTTGGTCTCAGGGTGAAATCTTAGAAACACATGCAACTTCTTCATCCAAATCATCTACTTGTACCAGTCACTGTTCTCACCAAAATTCTACTGAGGGTTATTTAGAGACTTCTGATGCTGAGGAAGATAGATTTCATACTCTACTTGCTGAAGCCAAAATGGAAATTGAGGCTGCAAAAGAAAAGGGTTTTGCTGAACTTTTGAAATGCCAAAGACTTGAAGCAGAAGCTGCGGAGGCCATAAAGAAGGTTAGCATAACCTTTAGCATAGGAGTCCATGCTCTTTCTGTTTACCAAAGGGAAACTGGACAATTGAAATGTTGCCTTATCAGGAAGCATCAAGTATAACATTTCTTATACGTTATAAAGAAACTCTAAGTAATTCAATGAAAAGAGAGAAGTTATCAACAGAATACTGGGTTCCTTTGGGCTGTTTATGAAACTTGTTTAGGTGAAAATCATAGAATAGACCTGGAAAACAAAGAATAATTAGTGATAGACGACAGTACTAATTATTCAGCATGATTATATTCGTAGCTTCATGACTTTTTTTCCAACCTTGAGAATTCTTTCTATTAGAGATTATGATAAAAATACGAGTCTTCACAACAGAGAATATGATAAAAATATGATAATTTTTCTTTGACACTCTTTCATCTAGGTCCATATGCTTGAATCTGCTTATGCATATGAAGTGAAGCTAAGAAAGGAGGCAGAGAATGCATTGCAAGCTACAGTACTGGAGCAACAAAAACTTTTGGATGAGAGTGAAGAAGTTGTTAGCATGCTCCAGAGGACCATGAGAAATATTGCCCTTCTGGACAGTCGTGCACAGGAAGCAAACCGCAGGCATGATGAAGCTGCAGATGAATTATTTTTTATTCAAGCATCCATCTCAACCCTTTGGCATGAAAAGCAGCAGATCAGGAGACAAAAAATGGAAGCCCTCCACTGGCTTGAGCGATGGAAAAGTCGGGGACATTTTGGAGCTGCACATTGCCATGGGGTCATTGGATTTGCTGAAGAATTACCAGAGTTAGTAGAATTTTCACTTTCAGATCTTCAAAATGCTACATGCAATTTTTCCGAGAGCTTCAAAATTGCCCAGGGAGGATATGGTTGTATTTATAAGGGAGAAATGCTGGGTAGAACGGTTGCTATAAGGAAGTTTCATCCTCATAACATGCAAGGACCAACTGAGTTTCATCAAGAGGTCAGTTGCCCATAACAGTTTTTCTGGTTTTGAAATTATTTATCTTGAATGCATGAGTCCTACAGAGCAACAGAGGCAGAAACACTGAGATCTCATGGTATTTAACATGGACAGCTGCTACTCAGCACCTACGGAACCTTTTGAAGCTAATCAGGCTAGACACCATGTTAGCTTATCTTAAAAGTGCTTAAAGCACTGGTAGATGTGATTTGCAAATGTATGTTCTTAGTGTAACTTTGGATGCTTGTAGACCTTAAAGCCTTAAATTCCTCTGGTTTTTAAAATATTTCGAAACACTTGAGAATGAACGAGTCCCTTAATATCCACCACAACTAACAGAACTGGTGTTGATTTTTGCTTTGCATGCCCTTCCTACAGCCCACAAACTGTAGACTTGCTGATAGAACTCAAAAGTCAGAACAACAGAGGAAATCGAAAGCGAGAATCTTCACAATACATGAATACAAGTGTCTACTTACTCCCAAATGAGCATCTAATCGCTATTTATAAGCTACAATTAACAATAACATTCATTATAAATCAAAATAGAAATCGAATTGCTAAGATGTGAGGCCTCCCTGTCCTGCATAATGGGTTAGGTGCTACTACAGATGCCAATTCATCATCTCTACTACATTATTCCCTGTATTTGCCATGTGTTGCTGTTGTTTCCATTCCAATTCTGCCATTCTCTCTCACGGTTTTTAGGGGCCACAAGACTCTTCCAAGTTCTTATCATGTATCTTCTTCCTAAAATATGTGATAATGGGTTTTTTATCTCTTTTTGATGTTGTTAGTTTAGATCTTGATCTCCTTCTTTCCGTTTCCTCGGATGCTTAGCGTATGTTTTGTTTCTTTGGTCCAACTAACGTCAATCCTTATTATGTACCAGGTTCAAGTTCTTGGTAGTCTCCAGCATCCTCATCTATTGACTTTGCTTGGTGTTTGCCCTGAAGCCTGGTCACTAGTGTATGAATACGTACCCAATGGGAGTCTTCAAGACCTCCTATTCCGGAAAAACAACAATTCCCCTCTGGCATGGCATAGCCGAGCACGTATGATTGCTGAAATTGCTAGTGCTCTTTGCTTTTTACACACTTCCAAACCTAAAACTATTGTACATGGTGATCTAAAGCCTGAGACGATACTTCTTGACTCCGCACTTAGCTGCAAGATATGTGAATTTGGGTTCTGCAGACTGTTGACAGAGGAGTCACTCTATCGTCCTAGTTTTAGATTTAGCGCTGAGCTAAAAAGCACTTCTACGTATACTGATCCAGAGTTTGAGAGGACTGGAATACTGACACCGAAGTCTGATATCTATTCCTTTGGACTTATCATTTTGCAACTCCTTACTGGCAGGACTATTCCAGTTGGGTTAGCAAGTGAAGTGCGTAAGGCAGTGGCATGTGGAAAATTGTCTTCAATTTTGGATTCTTCAGCTGGAGAATGGCCTCCAGCTGTGGCTACACGATTGGTTGACCTGGGACTGCAATGCTGTCAGCAAAATGGCAGAGAAAGACCGGAGTTAACCCCTACTTTGGTGAGGGAAATGGAGCAATTACATGTTTCAGAAGACCGACCAGTGCCATCATTTTTCTTGTGTCCTATCCTTCAGGTAATTGTTAAGTTCTTCAGTTAAACTGCAAAAGATGATTTGCGTTCCTTGGTATTCCGAAGCTAAGCTTAATTATACAACCCCATTTAGTTTGTTGAAAAAGATGCAGTTATTTGTAGTATTTAACACGGTTCAAATTCTTTGGATTCCTTGTTCAGGAAATAATGCATGATCCCCAGGTTGCAGCAGACGGATTCACTTATGAAGGGGAAGCCATACGTGAATGGCTGGAAAATGGTCACGAAACTTCTCCCATGACTAATTTAAAATTGAGTCACCTGCATCTGATTCCCAATCATGCACTTCGTCTTGCTATCCAAGACTGGCTTTGCAAATCCTGAAGTTCGTATTGATTCATTTATAGTACACATGATGCAAATATCTGTAAATTTTAGCTTCACATTCCTTTGCTTTATTGCCACCCCAGCATTATCATCGGAGCTCAGTTGAATGATATTGTTAGTTTTTTTCTGTTTTACGGAATCAGTCATAAACGATTAATCTGACATGTTGTACATACAGAGTTGCCATTAAATTTTCTACAATTTGGAGAACTGTTTACGGAGCTGGATTAACACTACTGCTTTTTAATCAAGTCTCTTAACCTTAAGCACACAGTAGTAAATAAGCTGTCATCATCTGAATCAACAAATGAATAGGCCTCTCTAAGAGAGTTTGATCGTTAATACTGTGCTTCACTAACGTTACCGGACATGTTTGGCAAAAGAAAAAAAAACAAAAAAAAAGGTTACCGGACACGCCTGCCTGTCAACAGGCTATTTGAAATGCCTTGATCAGGTGCAGTAATTCTGTCCAGTGGCCAGTGAAGTGAAGGTCGAATCTCTGCTTCAATTATAAAGTAGATACATGGCTCCATTAATAGCTCGCCAAATGATGGCTAAGTTCAAATACGAACGAAGTAATCAAGCATACGGCGTAACCACATACACGAATAGCATCATTGTGGACCTTCGGTTGGTTTTCTACTGGGAACTAGCAAAATCATAAACCGCCTTGTAGCTCCATACAGATGGTGATGTTGCTTCAACATCCCTGTAGTATTCCATCTCTGCCAGAAAGCAGAGAAACAGAGGTATGCTTCTCTGTTGAGTGGAAAGGGTGATCATCTTCGCCTTTGAAGATAACAAGCCTTGAGTCTTCATTGCTACCATCCAGAAGTGGATTTGATTCCCCTTTCAAGTTCCATAGGTGCAATTCGTCCCTGATAGGAGCCACGTTTTCTTTTACACTTGTTTCAGACTTCTGAAGCATCTGATTTTTAGCCACATCGTTCTGGCCCTCGTTTGAGTTAGAGTTTTGGTTTTCATGGCTGCTGACGTCGGAGTTACATCTGATAAATGATGCTGATGACGACGATGATGCATGTCGTAGACTGGTTTGTGTAGATGAGCGTTGGCAGAAACTTCCAAACCCTTGAATGCCTCTGGATAGCCTGCGAGCTCGATCTCTCTCTTCTTTAAGAACATGGCCTTCTTCTAGCAGTTCCAATATTCTATCTGCTTTCTTTCTCACTTTTAGACCCCAATTGAATCTGCACAACACTCCAAATGAGCTCACAACTTGGTGCCGTGGTGTCAAGCACAACATAATTCATGAGCGTGGAACTTAGAATTCATAGTCCCATTCCTTTTCGCAGCAAAATATTATTTCTAGGAAAATTTCAAAGAGAACTTTTGTCTATTTCTTTCTCCTGGTATACTTATGAAACAGACCGAAGGATTACAAGAAACGTACCCTGTTTCATCAACATGCTGAAAGCCGATCATCTTCCTGATGACATCTTTGTCATCCTGGAATTCTTTTGCAACACTTTCGGGTCCATGAGTCAACAGGTGCTCAATCACGATCAGGGAGTTGTAAGAGGCCCTCCAATTCTTCTTTTCAAATCTAACCAGCCTGCTCCAAACTGATCCCACTCAGTCATCCATTATCACTTTTCAATGTAAATATAATTCACATAGAGATAGAGAGCATGCCGAGGAAAAAGAGAGAAAGGGCAGGAAACCTTCTGTGCAGAATCTCCACAATCCTCCAATAATCATCAATTTCAAAAGCAGCCTTGGAAATTGATCGGAGTGTCGGGGAATCTGGAGCCCATGGATTTCCATTTGTAGCCTCTTCTATCATCCTGCGAGTGTAAAAAGAAACATCAAACAGAAGCGAAACCAGAGATCAATAAGACTATAACTAGGACCTGAAGAAGTGATCAATAATATACAAATCAGTCGGAGGAAGAAGAAGGAATCATCATACAGTTGCGCAGGGGTAACATCAGTGAGAGCCAGTCTAGCGGTCTTGATTTTCTCCTTGAGGAAGAAAGAGGCTTGTTTCTTGAATTCATGGAATATGGGCGTGCCCATTTTGCTATTGCTGTTAATCTCTCAACAGGGAGAACATATCTAAATCTGATCCAGCAGCCAAGTTTTATGAATCAAATGAGGCGGGGCCTCATCCATTATTAAAATATATATATATATATATATATATATAGAAAATGGGGGTTGATGTATGGGAGGAGAAGAAATCAAAGGAGGATTTTGTAGAATAGAAGTTTGATGTTTTCAAATGATGTTCTGTCCAAATGTGATTTTTTTTTAAAAAAATTATCTTCCGGGTTTGAGACTGTAAATCCATGAAAACTCCTTCAATGTGTATAAAGTCAAAATCTAAATGAAGGATGAGTGGGGACGGTGGGGTTTGAATTGTGAAGCGGTTTAATTGCCGTTTTCCAAAAAGGAGTTTTGACCTGGCGACAGGCCATTGATGAAAAGCTCGAAGCTTTGATGAATGGTGATTATAAGCAAATGCCCAATGGAACGAAAAAACAGAGGCACAAAACGACGTGGGATCACCGTGAAGTTAGATTATTAATTTCACATCTTTTGACTTTAGGGTCATACGTCATAAACAATCAATTCAATCCCACAGATTGGAAACTCCGCCCCGGTTGAACTATTGACTCCCGCAACGATAGCATCGTGTGACACTTGGAGGTTATATTGTCAATTGACTTGATTTGTTATCTTTTGATCACGTAGGATGAACATAAAAAAAATCGGCAGCCTACAATCTTTTCAATTTTAATATCATATCATCATTGTTTCTATTTCTTTTGTTTTTCTTCTCATTAAAATAAAATCAAAATGGCTCGCCCCTAATCCACATTTCTAAGAAAACAAAGTGAATCATGGGCCTAGCCAGCTATTGGGGCACCCATACAAGATGTATCATGGTCCGAATCCGTAGTGTGAATGAGCTGGGCAGCCCAGGGTTGATAAATCCAAAGCCCGACAAAATATTGGGCCTTACAAAGGGATAGTGGTTCATTTCATATCGTCATCTATTTTTAATCTACATATAGTAATGCTTGATATTCAACCATAATATTCATACAATTTATCTAATTTTTTCAAATTATGTCATGCAATAATTTTAAAATTAAAAATATCTAATCTTACATTAATAAGCAATACAACATAATAAAACTGACAGACGAATTCAGCATAAAAGTATTTCCTTTAAAATTTTCCTATTTTTAGAGAGAAAATAGTGGGAGAGGGCAATAAGTTTCCTTGCAGTGAATTTATAATTTTCTTTTGAAAACCTTCGTACTTTTCTAATTATTATTGATGTTGATGTTGAGAGTTCTTCACGATCAATGGCGATTATTTTTTGCCGGATATCAATGGCGACTATTGCATCAATTTAAATTAGTTTTAGATTTTTGACCAAAAAATTAGTTTTAGATTGCATTTGTCTGTGTTTTGGTAATGTAATTTATTTATTTTTTTCCAGAATAAACATGAAACACCCCGCATTGCATCTCACAGCGCCATCTCCCGTTCGAAATTTCAGAACCCTAACTCAACTCAAGGACTGAGCCGCCGTTCTCTCTGTTCCTCCATTGCTGCTCTTTCACTGTGTGGGAGCCTTCCAAAGAAGAAGAGTTCATATTGAAGACTTGATTGGTCCTACTCTGGGTTATTGTTGTTTGTTTATTTTCCTTGTTCAATTTTTATTTGTTGAACAAACATGGACAAAAGCATGTTAGGAGATCTGGACTCCCTTCCAGAGGAAGATAAGCTCAGAATGGCCACCATGATCGATCAGCTCCAAATTCGAGACAGGTTCCTCCTCTCTCGTACAATTTTTTTTGTGTTTTTAGCCCTTACAATTCCATGTATTTCGTGCTTGTAAGTCCATCCTGCTAATCGAGTTCGCTGAGAAGACGGAATAGCCTTAAAGTGGAAGTCCTTGCCCGTTTGTTGGTATAGTTACTGTGTATGTATTTGCATTGAAGGTTCAATGATCGTCGGAGTTGGACTGACTTTGCAATTATGGGGCTTCATAGTACTTAGCAATTCATGAGTATCACAAATGTTTTTAATTTTTAATTCTTGTGGTTCTCTTCCTGCGAAGCCAGAGTGAAGTTCTCCTTAATAACCAGTTCAACAAGTCCATGTTGCACCTGGACGTTTTGGGAACAACATTTTGATGGAGGCTTTCCTTTTCTTTTAATGATCTTAGCTGTTATCAGCCAGCCTTCGCTAACATGTGTCTGAAAATTAAACTCTAATCCAATGTGCTTAGTAACCCCCTTTCCAGTGCACAGAAGGTGCCCTTTGTTGATCCCTAGAATGAACTTTTTGGATCATGCCTTGTTTTTTTACAGCACCTCTGATCAAATGAAGATTGGATATTGAAACTTCGTTTACCAGCATTTCTGTATCGCAGACAGTGCAGGGCTGCAGGCCATGGTTTTGGTTCAAGCTTAAACCCCTGTGTGCTTCTATTTGTTGCACCTTTTTTGTTTGTTCATTTGTATGTAGTTTGATTAGATTTATCTCTGAGAAATGTATTTAATCAAATTTATAAATAATTAGTATCCCTAATGAAAGTTAGGGCGATAGTATAAATATGCTTTGATCATTTTTATGCTGCCATACAAAGTTACTCTTTAGATGTCTCGTTTGTTCTGTTGAACCATTGCGTGGTTTGAGATTGGAGCCTGATTCTAATGACGTAATTGCAGTCTAAGAATGTACAATTCACTGGTGGAGAGATGCTTCAATGATTGTGTCGACACCTTCAAGCATAAAGCCCTGCAAAAACAAGAGGAGAGCTGTGTCCGAAGATGTGCAGAGAAGTTTTTGAAGCACTCCATGCGTGTTGGCATGAGGTTTGCAGAGCTCAACCAAGGGGCAGCCACACAAGATTGAGAACTGTAATTAGGCCAAGTCGTGTTTGAGCTTGTTCAATTATATGTTTTTGGCTTTTTGCTCTTTAAATATGATGAGACGTTGAGGCTATTTGAGTCTACGGGTTGCAATGTGAACCAAAAAACTCGTAATGAATGAGTTTTGGCATTGGTTTTTTCTTGTTAGTGTGAAGGTTTCAGTTTTATTAAAAAAAAAAAAAAGGTATAATGACCATTGTACGCCGTTCAGAGGTTTTAGTTAGCCCCTCAGCTCGTACACAACCCATGATTATGTGCGAAGCATGAAGCTGTTTTCATGTGCACATTGATCATCAGAAGACGCAAGTGGTTAACCCCTGGCATATTCAGAGTTTGAAGCTTGTGGCTATGATATTGATGAACCATCTTGGCCTCTTGGGTACAAGGAGACTTTTCTTTCTGTTGAATTGCTGTGCGTGTGTTTATTTTTTTCACTTAAAGGGTTTACCACTAACTACATTATGTGATGTTAAGAACGGAATCGAACTCATGGATCTCTAACAAATAAGGAGCTTGGATGCCACTGGACTACGAGCTTTTTAATTGGTCCACTCTTCTAGCTACCTGGAGCGGAGTTCTTGCGATCCACCTTTACCTGCGCCTGAAGCCAGCATGACTGTGCCACTGCGTACTACTTTTGTCCTTTTGTTTTGGATTTATTAATCATCATGAATGAAAAATGTAAATTTATATTAAATTTTAATGTCCGTAAATCATAAATATTATATTTTATTCTATATTTTGTACGGTACATGAAGTGATATATTTAATTTTGGAAGAAAAAAAAGATATGTTCAATTTAAGAACAGAGAGTTATAATTGGGTTTCCCCCCCTAAAATTGATTGTTTTAGAGAGAAACCTTTATATCAAAACTGTGAACTGTGAAGCGCGTGAAGTAATGTAGCCAATTTTTTTTTTAAAAAAAAAAAAAACGAAGGGGTCAAGAGAGCCATATGTCCGTAGACTTGGAGTCAATAGATTATATATGATGCTAAATTATTAGGTATCGTCGTCGTCATTTGGCTGGGACTAAATGAGGCTTTGGACGCCCTTGTTAAAATAAGATGCAATTAAATCAGTAGGCCATTTTTTATTAAAATAAATTCTTCAATAAAATTGAACCTGTGCTTTCATCTCAATCTCCAGTCTCTACTGACAGTTTGGATTCCCCGAATCAAGTCTCTCTTAATTTATGTTCAACCGAGAGGTATCAATCGTTGAAGTGTGGTCTAACAATGTTGAAGAGAGTCATGAATTATTCTCTTTAAAATAGGGAAATTTGCTTCAATAACATTAGATCACTGATAGTTGATAGATTGAAGTTTGATTTAAAAAAAAAATTGAATTCAATACTACATATATTACATATTGATAATACTTAAAGTGGTATGAGGACGGGCCAAATAAAAAAAAAAAAAAAAAAAAGTGGTATGAGGGGCAAAAAAATCGGCTGGGAAGTACGCGAACCGTACGACATGGGATTTCATTTTATCCACGAATAGAGCGGATGAACTTCGGGTATAAAATAGTAGGACTTATGTACAATCCAGCGAATCTTGATTCCTATGTTAAATAATTAATCTGCATAAATGAATTATTATCAGTAATCATTGGACGCAGTTGATTATTCTTCTTCTTCTTTTTTTTTTTAAAAAAAAGTTTATTTATATATGAGGTGGCATCCGATGGAAGAAATGAAGATGGGCAAGGCATGGGTTTCCACTTGCCTTGATTGGTTGCACAATCTTTCTGGTCTTATTTGGACAACACTTAACGGCCTTGCTGCCTTGTTACATGGATATCTTCCATTCATCCATTTCCTAACATGCATGTGCACTGGCGCACTTATCAGTCTGTATATGAATCTAAATAATATGTGTAATTACAATAATTACTCAGATAAGGTGAAGATTGAGATGACATCCGTACATACAAGAGGACACGTCACGTGGATTTAGATCTGATAATTTTGCTCGTGATGCTGTTTGACGCCTTCAAAAAGCATCAACAATCATTTGCTCCATCCTTATATAAAAAGCACATGACAGAAGGAGTTTTAGAAGAAGAAAGAAGAAGAAAATATCGATTTCTGATCAATTATTGCAACAGGTCAATAGTCAAGCTGCCGAAGCTACAAAGTTCAGTCTTGTGCGCATAACACACAATAAATTGCGGGTAACTCGAGTTGTCCATCAAATCCAACGGCTAGCAGGGCCGGGAACTCTGCTCCCCAATCCCTCTTCCCCTCTTAACGACACTAATCAAGAAGGTTTGAGCTTCGTACACTGTACGGGAGAGGGTGGGGACCTTCAAATCCAACGAAAGGGGGTCCCTTCGAAGACCACCACCACCTCACCTTCGTTGATCATCTTCTTCCAACTTCTGTGTCTCTCCTATTCATTCCATCCAAACTTCCCTAGTTGATTGTTCAACTTGCTTTCACTTTTGAATGGTCTCGCCACAGCCCATTATTCGCCCCGCGACAAGCATTCTTATAAACCC
This sequence comes from Vachellia collinsii, assembly GCA_006871305.1. NCBI lineage: Eukaryota > Viridiplantae > Streptophyta > Magnoliopsida > Fabales > Fabaceae > Vachellia > Vachellia collinsii. The sequence goes on from QFDD01001005.1 coordinate 19,643, forward strand.
TTCACTTTCTCCTCCACGCCTCGTCCTCCTCTTTCTTCTCTTCTCTATCCTTCCGATGAGTCTGGCCTCTTCCTTCAACCTCACTCGAAACTGGTGCGTTACCTGAATTCTTATTTCCTGTTGCTTTGTTGTCGACTTCTGATCTTTCTTTACTCCTCTATTCAATTCGTTTATCTTAATTTCTGGAACTTATATGTCAACGTGTTCCCAGGTTTTAGTTTATTCATGACATGGGAAGTTGTCTGGGCACCCAAATTAAAGCTGAGATCCAGTCTAACAAAGGTATTTCGGGTTTTTCTTTCTCCTTGGTACAACCCTAGTGTAGGGTGTCCATACTAATAATTTCTCGACTATTGCCCTTGTATGTATGTTGATCGGTTCATTTTGTGATCGACTTCTCAGATTTATATTTTTCTCTTCCTCTCTCTTTCGCTTTGCCTGGCTCTACTCTTTCTTTTTCCCTCTTCTTCTTTCTGCTTATATAGCGCCTCTAACTTGTAAACCCATCTCTGTTTCTGCTCATGAGATGAAATTGAGTTCATTGAGTGGCTCGGACATCTCAACTTTTCATCTTCAAGTAGTCATTTTACCTTCTCTTGACGCCAGCTTATCTCGTCCACGTATATGGGGAAAAAGAAATGGAATTTTGTTTTATGGGTGTGTTTGATAGTGCTAATGTTGTTAATTTCTACAGGGTCGAATCCAAAACACGTGAACAGAGATGGAAGTGATCTGAGCAGCATGGGTAGTGAGGTCTCAAAGGCCTCGACGACTCAAAATCGTCGGAGCGAGGGTGAGATCTTGCAGTCATCCAATTTGAAGGGCTTTACTTATGCAGAACTGAAGGCGGCCACACGAAATTTCCGACCAGATAGGGTTTTAGGAGAAGGTGGTTTTGGGTCAGTTTTCAAAGGGTGGATTGATGAGCAGTCCCTAACTGCTACCAAGCCTGGCTCTGGCATTATTATTGCTGTGAAAAGACTTAAGCGAGATAGTTTGCAAGGTCACAATGAGTGGTTGGTAAGTCCAGTCTCTGCCCCTGTTAGTCACTTCCATCATACGCACATGTTAGTGTTGTTTTTGCTTTACAGGCAAAACTTGATTTATAATTCAAGAATCAAGTCGCCTGAATTAACTTAGTTCGTCTCTCGTAAGCTAAACTCAGAGGAGCTGGTTTGCGCTGTTTTGCCCCCCTTTTCTCTTTTAGGCTGAAGTGAATTTCCTAGGACAATTTTCTCATCCCCATCTTGTAAAGTTGATCGGGTATTGCCTTGAAGACGAACACCGCCTTCTGGTGTATGAATTTATGCCTCGAGGCAGCCTGGAGAATCATTTATTCAGGAGTGAGTTCTTCATGCGTCATACAACCTTTTCAATTGGTTTAACTAGAGAATCGTGTTTAACATTCATAATAATACTGTCGTAGCAGGGGGCTCTTATTTCCAACCTCTCTCTTGGAGCCTCCGTCTGAAGGTCGCTCTTGGTGCTGCCAGAGGGCTCGCATTTCTTCACACTGCTGAAACAAAAGTGATATATAGGGACTTCAAGACCTCAAACATCTTGCTTGATTCAGTATGTGGCATCTGAATCCCCCCTCGCCCCTCTCTTAAAGAGCAAGATTGATTGAATATCTGAAAACGAAACCTTTGTTAATTTGGTCGCAGAATTACAATCCAAAACTTTCTGATTTTGGGTTGGCTCGGGATGGACCAGCAGGGGACAAAAGTCATGTCTCCACCAGAGTATTAGGAACCTATGGATATGCAGCTCCCGAATATGTAGCCTCCGGTATTGTCTAGTCATGTTAATGATCGGGTTGTGTTAACTTTTGTTTATACCATCTGGTAATGGCTTGTTCTTATGGCAGGTCATCTGACTGCAAAGAGTGATGTATATAGTTTTGGAGTGGTACTGGTAGAAATGTTATCAGGTCGGCGAGCGATGGACAAGAGTCGACCATCAGGACAACGCAACTTGGTGGAGTGGGCTAAGCCATACTTGGCAAACAAACGTAAGCTTTTTCGTGTGCTGGACGCTCGTCTTGAAGGTCAGTATATGATAGACGAGGCCTACAAGACAGCTATACTGGCATTGCGATGCATTTCAACCGAATCCAAGCTGAGGCCAACCATGGACGAGGTTGTCTCTGCATTGGAGCAGCTTCAAGTTCCCAATGAAAATGGCGGCAAACAAAAGCCCTCTGTGAATAGGGCCAGTCGCAGAAAAAGTGAAGGTGACACTAGGAATGGGAAGACGGCCACCACAGCTTATCCCCGTCCTTCAGCTTCTTCTCTCTATGCCTGAACTTGGTGAAGCTAAATGTCTTGTTGTGTCATGACAATGTCATGTAGGTCAATAGTTATCCAGGTTGTACATATCTAATATCCAGTTTGTGTATCCTCAGTTTTTGTCAAGTGATGGTAGTAAATAGAAATAGCTGTGAAAGCAGGAAGTAAAGCAAATGGTCTTGCATGACCATAGAGTATAGTTGGCTTTTCCTCCTTGTACTGTAGTGGGCCGTGCACTGTAATTTGGTACTTTTTTTTAATGGAATGAATATACAATTTTCGGGATGGGTTTCCTTACGGGATGCAATCATACTTTGAAAAGGGGTGTGCATTTTTCATGGACAACTTGTGTGGAAGTTTTGTATTAGAGAGAGAGAGAGAGATTGCCCTGCCTATATCATATTGTACCCTCGAGAACAAATATAAGAATTGGACAAGTATAATTTTTCTAGAAACATGAAATCTTAACTATGATAGTTTTGAACTACAAGAGACGAAATGATCGCAAGTCAAGTGTAGAAATCAAATGAGTAATTGAAGGAATCAAAATTCCCAAAAAGAGTAATGAATTTGACAGGGACCATTGGTGGGGACCGGATTTGTGTGCAAGTAGCCGAATAACGCGAGTCAAGAATGGGGCAATGTCCAATGTCCATTATTATTCCCATCCAACCCAAGCCACGGGGCTTTCGTTGTCACTCCTGGCTCATTCATGACTTGTTCTTGAATCGGTTCTAGTGATGAGCTCTATGCCTGAGCCTTTCCTGCTCTCGTAATTGAAACATCCTCAGTGTGATCCACTTGCCGTGTAATCATCCTTGCCCTTCTCACCAAAAAAAAAAAAAAAATCATCCTTGCCCTATGAAAAATGTTGACAAAATGGATTTTGTTAGGAATCACAATGGATGACAGTGCCGTGCAATTTAAATTACAGAAATGAGATGTCTGCGTAAGTGGCAGGACTCTTCCCTTCCCAGGGATTAATCCTCACTTTATGATATTTTTCATTTTTTTGGAGGACATGGTTGAGTTTTCTTTCTAGGGTTGAAATAACATTCTTAGGCAGAAATGTGTGGCACTAAAGTCCAAACATAGCTGCCAACATTCTCAGAACATTTGACAATAGCTTCTCTGCGATTGATTTGATCACATTTGGTCTGACTTCTTTGAAATAAACCAGAACTTCCCCAAAACGGACTACCAGGTACAAGCTCAACTTTAACCATTGTCCTCACTCTGATAATATCATTCTAGTTCGGACATGGTTACTAAGTAAGAAGTGGTGATTCGATCTAATTTGGATGGTTTAGATTTAATTTTTTAAAGGTTTATATATTTCTAAAGAAATTATTTTAATAGATGAAAAATAAAAAATAAAAACAATACCTCAACTATTATTTTTTAAAAAAATAATTTTTAATTTAAGAAATTACTATTTTAAAAAAAAAATCAAATATGGACCGTCTATATAAAATCTGGACAATCCAAATATAATTAACTATCGTCGCTACTAAGCTTTAAATACTTAGCAAGGTAACGAGGTACTTCTAATTCTATTCATCACACTTGTTGTATGTAGGTGACCTCAGGTAAGCTTCACATGGTATAATATGAATAAATCACACAATATTAGGTTAAAAAGAGAGGCTAAAATATAATGGAAAATGGAAATTCAACAAATTTGAATAGTGATTCTGCAATTAAATGCCGATAAAAAATGATTAAAGTTTAAAATATAAAAATAAGTATATTAAATAATCAATATTTAAGTATTTTTAATATTATTTAATAGAAGAATGATGATTAAATTAACATTTTCTGTTAAGTAAATCTATTGGTGCTAATAGTAAATGACTCAAATGTATTTTTTTAAATTTAAAAGATTAAATTAAAACTTAATATGGATTTAAATGATTAAATGTTAAAACAATAATCAATTGCATGATTGAATGAATATGAATGTTTTTCTTAATCTATAAGCTTTAAATTAAACAACTAAATAAAAGGGCATTGATGATTTTAATGGGCATGAGGCAGTAGAAAGTAGTATTGAATGATACTGGGCAGATAAGACAAAAAAAAATTAGAGCAAATGAGGGAAAGAAAAAGTAGGGAGGGAACCGGAGAGGGAAAGAGATGGGCCCACGTCGATGGTACTCCCAACACCAAACACACCTTTTCTTTTGTCTCTCCTTCCCTGGCGCGAACGAACGACGCCGTATTATTCGAGTGGAGGTAAACGGAGAGACGCTTTGCGCCCTGGCTACTTGGCCAGTGGCTACATCCACGCACTTGGCTCCGCAACGTCTCAGCGCACACAGGGCAGGCGAGACCACTACTTTATACCTTCCTCTACAAGTTTCAACCAAAACTCTCTCTCTATAACGCCATTTCCATTTTGCTGCTGTCTGTTTTAGCCCGTCACACCCCACACTTCCCTCTGCTTCTCTGTTCCCGCTCCTACTCGTCGAGGCGTTCCAGGTGATGCCTTTTTCATTCTTCAGAGTCTTGAGTCTCCGTTTTGATTTTGATTTTTCAATGCGACTTCTTCTTTTTTTTGGAAGAAAATTTTTCCATTGCAATACTTAGCTTCCCGCTTCATAGTGTTACTCTATCTTCTGGCTTTCGTTACATTAGGCTTACTTTCTCTGATCGACGCCATTTATTTTGGTCAGCTCCGGAAGCCTGTTTACTATCGAGGAGACTTTCAGGCTCACAGTTTCACACCATCAGGTATATTATGTTCAACTATTCTGTTTCTTCACTCAGCTTGCCTTTCTCATTCTTCGGGCTTTTCTTAGCATTCAAGCTTGCCTTGCATTTGTGGTTGAGGAGTGCACTGGCCTTGCTTTTGCTTATCAACTTTAGCCAAAAACTAAGGCATTGTTTCAGCTCGCACTCGTAGTACTGTTAATCTAATATTTAAACTAAATAAAGATGCTGTTCTTGTTTGCCTTTTGTGTCCTTCCTTCATTACTTTATTATGGTTTTCCTGGGCTTTTTTATGCATTTCAGCTGCAACTATCCGGTATGTCAGACCATATGAGTGAGTCTGAGTTGAAGGATTATGAGTATAAATACTATAAAGGATTGAAGGCTGGTGATTTTAGACTCAGAGTCTCTGATTCAAAATATAGGTGCCCCTTCTGCCACTCTAGTAGTAAGAACGATTACCGCCTGAAGGAGTTTTTGCAACATGCGTCAAGTGTCTGCAAATCAAAGAGCTCGAGTTTAAAAGGAAAGGCTCGGCACTCAGCTCTCGAGAAGTACATCGAAAGACATCTTAAACCTGATCCCAAAATTGATTGCCCAAAACCTGTTCGCAAAATTGATTGTCCAAAGCCTGAAAGCGATCAAATATTTGTCTGGCCTTGGATGGGTATTGTGGCCAACATTAAAACTCATTTGAAAGATGGCCGGCATGTTGCTGGAAGTGGTACCAAATTGAAGGAAGAATTTTCTGGACAAGGATTCAATCCGGTGAGAGTTCATGCATTGTGGAATCGCTGGGGTCACTCAGGTTTTGCTATTGTAGAGTTTAGCAAAGAATTTGATGGTTTCAATAATGCTATGGATTTTGAGAGGAGCTTTGAAGTGGACCAATGTGGTAAGATGGATTATATGAAGGCAAGAAACCGAGGGGACAAATTGTATGGATGGGTGGCTCGTGATGATGACTACCATGAGAAGAGTATAATTGGTGATCACCTTCGTAGGAATGGAGATCTAAAATCTGTTACTGATAAACTATCAGAGGATAAGAGGAAGGAATCCAAGCTTGTTCAAGGTTTGACTCAAACTTTGGAGAAGAAGACTATGCAATTGAAGGAGGTCCAAAGCAAATACCATGATACTAATGATTCCCTGAGTAAACTGATGGGTGAAAAGGCGGACATGATTAAATTTTTTAATAATGGTAATTGAAACTTTGAAGCTTATTTTTCTAGTTTTTATGATTTGTTCTTTGACGGTAGTTTGCCTTATATTTTATTTTTGCCCATTCAGAGATAAAGAACATGCAGAAGAGGGCCCGTGATCATGCTGAGAAGATCTTTAGGGATCATGAGGAAGATAGAATGCGTTTGGAAGCTCAGAGGAAAAAATTGGAGAACCTTGAGAAGGATTTGCTACTCCGTCAAGCACAAAATAAAACTGAGAGACAAAAACTACTTCACCAGAAGAAAATGGTATACTTTTCCCATTTAAATTTGTGGATAAGCTGGTATTGTATTGATGCCGAGATCCCATCTGCTGCCTTACGTTAATAATTCAAGATAGGATGCACTTCATTTTCCATCTCCCCTGCAGAATGAGAGGGCAACGATGGAGCAAAAATTGGCTGATCAGAGAGTGATGCGTTTGGCTGACAAACAAAAGGCATGCATTCCATTTTCTTCTATCTATCCATTCCTTTGAATGTTATTGGATTCTCTTTTTTGTTTGTTTGTCCGATTACAGAGAAGCGTTTCAGTTTTTTCCCCCTTATGGTTTCCACCAATCCATCAATTTCATATTCAATGTCTTACATTGCAGAAAGAAAAGGAAGAACTGCATAGAAGAATTATTGATCTGCAAAGAAAACTTGATGACAAACAAGAGTTGGAATTAAACATCCAACAAATGAGAGGAGCTCTGGATGTTCTACAAGAAATGAATCACATGGGCGAGGATGAGGATATTAAGGTGAAGAAAGAAATGGATAAAATTAAAGAGGATCTGAAGGATAAAGAGGAGGAGTTGGAAGCAGTGGAAGAACTGCAACAAACCCTTATAGTCAAGGAGCGTAAAACCAATGACGAATTGCAGGATGCCCGCAAGGAGTTAATACATGTATGCACAATTTTTTTACACAAGGAAGTGCGAATGGCCTAGCTGGCGTTATTACATTTATAGGCCTTCTGCTCCCATCAAATAATCTGATACTCAATACGGAAATTCCGTTTTAGTTAATTATTTGCCTTTCAAACAACAAAGGACTTAATTTGTGTAGAATATTTGGACAGTCTCAGAACAATACACTTTTGAATATGCAACTTGCATCTTGTTTTGTTGAAATCATTTCATCTGCAGTGAAGCAGGACATCTAGGGTAGGGTGCTAAAAGGGACTATCTTATCTCTTTTTTGTGCGCTAGGTTTTTCAGTGAAGTGAGGAGGATTTTGATCCACTTGTTATTTTTTTCTCTTGAATGATTTTTATTTTAGTCTGGAAAAAGATGTCTTGAAATCTTCTTTTCATTAACTACTCTTATTGTTGTTGCCCTGGCCTTTTCTTTTGTAATTTGGTTGAAGGAATCTAACTTCCTTGCTCACAGGGGATAGAACATTTGAGTACTCGCCCTGGTAATAGTACTATTATTGTGAAAAAAATGGGAGAGCTTGACCATAAGCCATTTGTAACTAAAGCTAAGGGAAAAGGCCCAGATGATGAGGTGTTAGCACTACAGCTGTGTTCGCAGTGGGAGTTAGATCTTAGAGATCCAAGCTGGCATCCCTTTAAAAAGGTAGAGGATCAACGTGGGAATCTGAAGGTACGTTATTGATCCTAAATGTCAAGATCATGTATCTTGTGAGATGGAATTCCTTTTTATGTTTATCATTCCATATTCACTGAAATTTTAAGTCCTGAGAACATTTTTACGTAGAAATGAGAATTTAGGCCATAGTCATATCCAGCATCCTTTCATTATATTATTCTTGTTAAGCTTTAATTATTTTTCTACTCGAAGCCACTCATGGTCAATCAAAGACTTCCTATTCTTTAATATGAAGGCTGGTAGCATTGATTTAGTGAAGTTGATCTCCACACTCAACCTTGTAAACCTTCCCTGGTTTGGTGTGAAATTGCAAGATCTACGTTGATGGTTCTCCTGATATAGTTACCGATGCTATCTAGTATCTCTTCATTGTAGTACACTAGTAGTATATCTGGCAGATGGACCCAAACAAGGCCTTCTTTAGCTGATGCTGTCATGAGACTTAGATTGATATCTGGACTCCATTCGCTGACGGGAAATTTTGCCCAAAAGCATCCAGGGGCCACTCTTTAGTATAAACTCTGGGATACTTAGTTTTCCTCTTGAGCGCTCCACAATAACCACGTCCTCCATGTATATGCATCTAAACCATCACAGATTCAACCTCCTGCAGGCCTTCTTGATCAATGCCATCATCCCTTGGCTTCTTAGGTTAATCTTTCATTGATATCATCGTCTTAAGATTGGCCTTGGAGTGTTTTGATATAAAAACATAGTCTTGCGGTACACAGGAGGAGGTCCTCATCCGAATATAGGACCTATGTCACCACGTCCATGACTCTATCCATGCTTTTAAGCTTCTTCGTGCTCTTCTAGATTTGGAAGATAGCAGACTTGTAAGCTCAGAGAACGAGAGACCCATTCCATCAAATTTTGCACTAGTTTTACTTTTAACTTTCAAATCATTTGCAACATGGCTGAGGAATCTCTTCCAGATATTTCATTGAATAAGTGTCTACCCTTAGATAATCATTATAATTGTTTTCAAGGAGCATTCAGTATGATATCGTAGACAAAAAAGTAAGCTTTGTATTTTAATGGTATAATATTTAATGCGTAGAAACTCACAATGCAAGACGGCATGTAATATTTAATATGCGTTGGTGCTAGCTACCGGTTGCTGACGCATTGTTCTGAAGTTTATTTGCTTGTAACATTATTTAATTCACATTGGATGTATTATGCAGGAAATTATCGATGATGAAGATGATAAACTGAAAGTTTTAAAGAATGAGCTTGGGGATGAGGTATATGAAGCTGTGACTAATGCCTTGATGGAGTTGAACGAGTACAATCCTAGTGGTAGGTACGCAATACCTGAGCTCTGGAATTCGAAGGAAGGGAAGAAGGCCACGTTGAAGGAGGGCATTAAATATTTACTAACCCAATGGAAGAATAAGAAACAAAGTCTTAAGCGGAAGAGGGCTCTAATCTTTGTTTGAACCTTTGGAACTAGTATTGATTTGCAGATTTGTAAATGTTCGTAATTTCACAAGCCCCATGCTTGGAATGCTTGAATAATGCCATGCTTAACATTAATTCTCTCATGCCAAACTTTGATTTTCAGTTTTGGTGTCGACTACATTTCGCTGTCAGAAATGGATTTAAAACATACGGTTTGCAATCTGCTTTCAGGAAATTAAGTTAGCACAAGTAATCAAGACTATGGGTTTGGTTTCAAGGGGGACTTGGTCACTGGGGAATTTGTACTAAATTGGATTAAAACTAATTAAATTCTTGGACCCTTCTTGTGTCAGTTCAAAACAAGAACCCTTGTGGGTTTAGATGGGGGACATGGCTAGGGACAAGGGAAGGGATGAGCTAAATATACTAACCAAACCCCGGAAATAACGTTAGCCTTATGAGATTTTCATTCCCATTCGGCAAGTGCCCGACTTCACTCCCTTCGAAATCCCTGATTAAACCCTCACGGTAGAGTTCGTATGGACAGCTTACCGTTATTGTGAATGATTCTACACTCAAGCGAGTACAGACAAGTAAGCAATAACGCGTGATGAGCTTCTCAGTTGGGATATAAAGTAAACAAATTCAGATTAGACCCAATAATAGATGGGTTGTCAAAGTAAACAAAATGCATTTGAAAAAAAAAAAAAGGAATTAACAAAGGTCATACAATGGACTCGAAGTATTTTCAACAATTGAATTCTTGTATAATCTGAATCAGAGATGCTCATGAAAACAAAAGAATTTCACAGAAAGAGTGAAGCGAAAAAAGAGGGAAGTTATCCAAAAACCATGCTTCACTTTTGCTTTTAACTTTTGTAGGTGCGGGTGCGTAGGTATCCTAAGTTGGATGCCCCATATCCATCCTTTCAAGCAAAGGCCTAATTTGCTCCTCCTGTGCTTGCAATGCTCTAGCAACACTAGCATCCTCCTCCTTCACACTTTGATGTGACTTTATAATTTATTTGCACTCACGGGAGCACCATCATCTTTACATGCTTTTGTCTACTACATGCTCTCTTCCATCTTCCTCACTGTTCCCTGATTCTTTTTCACTGCCTCGCCCCTCTCTCTGATAATTGCGCAGCATAGTGCTGTTTGCTTTCTACCTCCCAATAATGTAAATGATGGGAACACGACAAATAAGAGCTCACAGCTTTCACAGTTTGAAAAGTCGCATCAACCTTTCAGTAATGTGCAGAACATGCCCTGCTCGCTTTCTCCCACTCTTCTCAGTGGGTCTCTGTTATTAATTGCTTCGAGGCCTTTTTACTCTCCAGGTTCCCTTTGAATCAAGTAACCAATTTGATGGAGATGGGATGATGAATATTTTAATAATCTTAGCATTTAATCCTCATTGCTCAGTTTTAAATATTCCATCCGTTTTTTTTTGGGGGGGGGTAGTTGGGATCTTGATGATAAAGGAAAAGTCTGTCCCTCTAGCTACGCAGATTAGTCAAGGTAAGTCATCAAATCAACGTAACGAGGAATAACAAATGAGTGACAGTGAATCAAACAAACCATATATATGATTGAACATTCCCATTGAACTGTAAGTTAACTGACCACAGTACACATGCTTACATTACATATATATAATCATCTGAATTAGCTGCGGGCTACCACTTTGCTTAATTAGCCGCTTCAGCATTCCCTACAATTTTCCCCCTTTCATGTATAGTTACTCTCACCGTACAAAGTAGAGCCCCACGCACCTACCCACCACAGAATA
>QFDD01001006.1:0-39023 GCA_006871305.1 Vachellia collinsii
GTTCAAAAATAACAATTGTTAAATCTATTTCTATAACAAATCATAATAAAATGACCAAATCACAAATACAATCTATGTAAAGTTATTAATTAAAATCTCTTTACATTACTATAGACTTACAATGCCCCAACTCAGTACTTCTCAAAATATTAACTTTAAAAATTTCTTCTAATAAGAATAAAATTAATACCAATAGAAAGATAAAAATACATAGAACAATTTTTATAAATGAAGTTTATTAAAAAGAAGAGATTTTCGTTACCTGAATTATCTCAATAAAACTCAGAAACTATTTTGCTCCTTCACCTCTTCACTGCGTGAAGAGACGAAGGGAAGGAGGGGGTATTTATAACCCCTCCCTCCTTCACACACACACACGCAGTCACGCAGGCGCACACACACGTAGGCACACACGCGTCTCCTCTTCCTCTCAGCCGTATATAAATTATATAATATAATATAATATTCTACTATTCACAATTCACTATTCATTTTTCGGCTGCCGACAATTTTTACTATTCATTTTTTTAAATTATTATAATATAATATTATTTTATTCATTTACTATTCACTATTTCACTATTCATATATTTATTTTTTTTTTAATTTTTTTTTTAAGAATGTTACAAGTAGTGCCAAGCTAGACCACCTAAAATGCTAAGCGCAGCATGGAATTTGCTACCTGTCACCACATCTCTATCTGCTCCTGACTCACCTGCATCTGCGGTTGGACATGCACCTAGAACTATGCCTGGACCTGTGCCTCGACCTGCACCTGGATCTCAACACATAGCGACTCTCTGTCCACATCAGACTCGCTGTGCCATCTGGGTCCAAATGTGATCACCTGGGATGCAGCAACAAGAGATGAAGTCCCAACTTCATATCTACTTTCCTCGAAGACAACAGTCCTTGTCACCCAAAACAAGAAGCCTGGAAGTCATCTAAGGTGCTGATCACGTCCTTCCATGGCCACCCTAAGTGAGGCAATGGGATATAACTCTAACCCTTGAGACTTCCCAAGCTCAGCGTGAAACGTTCTCCTTCCTTAAACCCAAATTTAACATCTCATTTACTATGATCCCCAAATATTTACTCAAGAAATGTCAACCTAAGATTTTAGAGTTGACCAAATGTCATTCAAACATTAAAATATATTATCCACACTTGGAATTTCCTGCACAGGAAATAGTGGCTATCAAAATACCCTCATTTGGTGGCATAAGCCCAATTCATAATTTAATATCAGCAATTAGCAGCGTTACATAACGCACCAAATGATCAAAATATTAGAAAGAGTATGCACAGCCTAAATGTATGGCAATATATACATCTCATACATAAATGTCTCAAAAAGAGGAGGCCCTACAAAAGGCTAACACAATACTATGCCTTCGGCTCTTTTCCTTCCCGTCTACCAGTACTGGGGCCCCTTTCTTGAAAAATGTTGAAACCGCTGGATGAGACATAAAGTCCTAGTAACCAACAAATAATTTATCAAATATTCAGGCAGGATTATAAGAGGTGAAGGAAGGGTAAGTTCATTGAAAATATATAGATACTCAATTATAAACCAACAGTATGATTAATCAACCCATAGATAGCACACATAATAATATACTTTGGATAGAGAAGTTGGTAGAGGAACAAAGTTCCATTCGAGTAAATTAGTAACCAAGTATATACCAACACAGTACAACACAAATTGTACACAATTCCTTCCACCAAACTCCTCCTTATATCACCTGACGTGGACTATAACCTATGATGATAGGAGACTTGGCCAGAGTCAACCATCATTATGAGGTTAATGAGCCCCCTCCTTAGCCGCCCACAATGGGTCCAAGACTTGGAAGGTGTCATCCTCCCTGTGGTCGCCCACATCTGGGTCCAAGACTCACAAGAGTTGACCATTCTCAAGCCGCCCACAACTGGGTCCAAGACTTAGAAAGTCTAATATAATGTCAACCACTATGATCAGTAGTGGAGACTATTGCCATGGACTTTAAGGTTCACCAATGTATCGTCTTCCCAATCTTCATCACAATCCAATCCTCAACAACCATTCAAAATCCTTAAACAACACAACACACACACACACACACACAAACAAATATGTATATATGTATATAAGACGCATATCCATCGCATTCTCAATATAATGTATCATCACAAGATATATAAAGAGTTATTAACATAAATCATAATATCACAATATTATCCGCTTCACCAATGATTCATAATCATATAGGACTTAGTTTCCAAAGGTAACTTCATGTTTCACAAATTAATCCCCATAAGTAAATTTTTAAATCAAGATAAGGCTTACACTTTAAAAGATGTTTTCCAAAACAACTTACAACCCATGACAAGATTATAAAATAAATTAAATGTGGTTACCTCATGCCAAAGCAAATATGTGATACCGCAATAATCCAAAACTCAAAGCTCAAGTCACCAAAACACAATTAATCTACACAATTAATTAAATCACACATTAATATAATGCTAATAAAACAAGTATATATATAAATTTAATTAAAAACTCATTTTCTTTTCAACCTTGAGTCATTCAAACATTTTCCACCTACTCATAATTCAAATTCTTTATCCCAATCACATTTTTATCATCTAATAGTTTTATTGCACTTCATAAAGTTATAACAAATTATAATTTCTTCCATTTATTAAAAATCCCCAGTATTCTCAATTTAAGTCATCAACCAAAAATCACATAAATTAAGTATCCTCAAGTCCTCATTGTAAAAATCACATTTCTCCATGCCATAAATTATTTCTCTTTATTGGAATAGTTCAAATTATTAATCTATTAAACATTAAATCTCAACACTTACAAAAATTCATCCAAAATTTCAAATATTTAAAATTCATAATCAACCTCAAATCACATTCACTCATTTATCATTAAAAAAATACCATCAATTCCTTAATCAATTCGAGAACACCACATTTCAATACTTAAAGTTTCACCAAAAATTTCAAATATTCATATCTCATCATCAACATCAAATCTCATCCACTTAAAAATCAGCATGTGTTCCAATAAACTAAGAATAAATTATGAAATTCAAATTTAATCAGTATAAATATCATATATGTCCAAATAATAATATGATTAAATAGAAAAATATTATTTAAAACTCTCAAATTAACCAATAGATAAAACTAAACTGATTAGAACACCAATAGCACTCACAACAGCCCAAATAAACTGTTTAATAAAATTTTAAATGGTAACTAATCTATAAATAGAAAATTTTGAGTCAGATTTTAACAAAAAATCGTATAAAATAATAAAACAGCCAAATCAAAAATCTAAACCAATCAAAACACTCCATTAACATCCCTCTATATTTCTATGATCTTATATTGTCAAAACTCAAAGCTTTTCAAAATCCTAACTCCAAAATTTTTCTCTAATCAGAACAAAATTACTGTCATATGAAAGATAAAAATGCATAGAACAACTTTTATGAAGGAAATATAGTGATTAGAAGAAGTTTTACTCACCAAACTGAGCTTCAAAGTTTGCAACAGTGGCGGACTCACGCGAGAGAAGGAGAGAACGAAGACGACGCAGCGCACGGATATTCTCTCTCACTCTTTTAACATAAAGGTAAAAAGTTTGGCCAAAATTGCCTAAAATGACCCAAAAGAAAAGGAAACTACAATAAATCCCTGCCCCCTTTTTTTGTATTATAATTTATTTTAATTTGAAAATTATATTTAAGTAAACTATGTCACTTAAATACATAATAAATTTAAATTATCATAAAATAAATATTTTCCAATGATAATTTTAGAAATAAAAATTTTAGGATGTTATACAGCGTCTGTTCATTCAATATGCTCCTGAAATAAAGAAAACAAAATTAAATACTGCATCATCCTAAAAATACAATAAAATTTTAAAAAAATGTATTTAACTTACTATAATTTGTTTAGTCTCCTTGGATAATGGAGTCTCGTCATGGTGCCTGTGGGTGGCCACACACATATCCTCATATGTGGCCTTCCGACCCTCCTTCTGTGCTGCCTCGTCCTAAATAAACGGAACAAAATATTTAGATATATATAATATGTTTTATATTGATAATAAATAACAAACAAGCAACATAAAGAAATATAATTTTTACCATCTCAGCATAAATGCAGGAGAACGGCTTCGATCCTGTAGTATGGTGGATTGTCTGATGAGCGCAGCTCTGTGCAACTTGCTTGGGCATAGCCCTCATATCCAGTGACCTCCTATGCCGAACAAATCTCGCATAGCTTTCGGGCTGGAATGGGTTAGGCACATTCGCTTCCAACTGTTGCATAGTTTGTGTGCTATCCTTGTTCTTCAAGTGGTACAGGCGATTTCACCTATTCTTCCACCCTTCTCCCATCTTCAAGATGGAGTAATCTTTGTGTGCATCCCGCATAAAAAATTTATTCTACAACAATCAGCAAATAAGAGTTAATCAGCATTTCATTCAAAAATAATAACTTGATTCAAAGCGATAATTTAAAAACGTACCTTGACTTTGTTCTCCTAAACCCACTCCTTTAGCTCTTTACGGATCCTCTTCCACATCTCTGCGCTGATATCAAACTTGCCGAAGTTACCCCCTTTCTCTGTGAGGTAGCGGTGTACAGTTGACCACCTTTCCCAATCAGTTGCCATGTGAGGTCATTTCACGGCACCACAATCATGTGCCTAACTTTAAGCTGGAAAACATCTCTCAAAGCCAGCTTCCTCTTTTGCACTGCCCCTGTTGGATCTGCATATTTCATTAGTAGCTGTTCCATATAACCACTGCTAAATGTGAAAGAGTTAGAAACCTTTGGACTTTGTAGCGTTTTGACTGTCAAAAACCGCTGCAAATTATCATGGCAAAATTGAAATTCTCTAAACTTTATAGAGGCACTAGTAGAAAAAATCTTATTTAGACCGTCCCTTTTAAACCGCACTTAGAGGATAAGGCTTAAAAAATATGATCGGTCGCATTTTCGTAAATATAAAAACTAATTTTCATTCATTTAGACCGCATCTCAGAGGTGCGGTTTAAAAAGAACTCTTTTTAGACCGCACCTGAAGGGTGCGGTGGGTGCGGTCTAAAAAGTGTGGTTTTTAAACTGCATGAATCAGGTGCGGTTTAAAAAGAACTCTTTTTAGACCGCACCTCTTAGGTGCGGTCTAACAAATCTAAAATTTTAATTTTCAAACCAGCCCGCTCCTATTTTTCTTCTCTACCGCCACTCATTCATTTTATCTGCTTTTGCTTTCTCTTCACTCTCATAGCTCCATTGTTCTCTCTTTCTTCTTCCCTCAACCCCGACCTTTGCACCCTCTCCATTGTCCTCTCTTTCTTCTCTGTGCTCACTCTTGTGGCTACGCAGCTGACGATCGACGAGACACTCGCTTACTTTAAACTGCCTTCAGTTGACTGTTATGCACGCCAGTGTCCCTTCTTCCCATCTCTGTTCATCCCGCGCCTCTCATCTCTTGAGAAGCCCATATCTGCTTCCATCGATGTCGATCTGCATCCACTATCGTGGTGAGCACTCCACACTCCAGATCTACACCGACGTCGTGAGCTGAGGAGGATGATTGAACTCTGTTGTAGTCATGAGCACTGCATACTCCAGATCTACATCGATGCCATGAGCTAAGGAGGATGGTTTTTCTTTAGTTGATTTCAAAGTCCTGATGGATGGATTGTAAGATTTTTGTGGTATTTTCTCAATGATGATGAATAATTCCAAATTTTATTATTTACTTTCTAGCTTTATTTTTGAATGGGGGCCTGTGGCCACTAATTTTCAAGCTTGATTCTTAATTCTGTTTTGCTAAAATCTTGCATCAAAGCATCTACTATTATACTGTAGTGAATTTAAATCTTTTATCGAGAGGGCAACTTTGCTCAGCTTAAAGTAACAATGAAAGTTTCATTAGTTCATGCTCAACTTTGCTCAGCCTATGACTCCTTCCCCAGGTGCAAAATAAGCACCTCCACGCCTGGCCGTAATTTTTGTTTTTAAAATAAGTCACTTTTTAAACCGCATGTAGCACATACGGTCTAAAAGGTGGGACTTTTTGAACCTCTCTTATCTAAACCGCATCAATGTGCGGTTTAAAAAGTCCTTTTTATGTGGTTTAGATAGCGTTTTTTCTACTAGTGAGGTTTTCACTAACCTCTACAAATATGGTGACCTTTCGACTTTTGTAGTGGTTTTTATTTGATAAACCGTTGCAAAAGAATGCTACAATTTTGACGCCTTCTCCTTACCAAATTTGTAGTGGTTTAAAACCGCTACTAGTTTGTTTACTGCTTTATCGTTTTGTGGGAGCTATAAATTTTTAGCGATTTGGCAAATAACCGTTACAAACTATGATTTTTGTAGTGGTTTTTTAAACGACTACAAATTATCCACTACAAATCCTTCGTTTGTCAAGGCTGATGACAATAAATAAATAATCTAAGTACGTAATATATGAAATTTAATTTGTTTCAATCTATAAGGAGAAATTTTTTTTTAAAACTTACATATTTAGTAGCGGTTCTGAACCGCTGCAAAAATCGTCACATAAACTGCTGCTAAAACAACCGCTACAAAATACAGTCACATAAAACACTGTTAATTCCTGCCAAACATCCCATAAATACCCCTTCCACCCCCATTTCATTTTTTGCTCTTTCTCTCTTCTCTATTCTTTGATTCTTCCTCTCTTTCCCTTCTCTTCATCTTTCTTTCATCTGCAAGGCTGACCGCATTTCATTTTCAAGATCCAACTTGAAGATTATGTTACAGAGTTTGTTGTTTTTTGTTTTCCTTCTCACAATTTATACTTATTTTATCTTTTAATATATTAATTTATCTTCTTATCATTTTTTCATAAATCAAATTCTTGTTACTTAATTCAATAATATTTTTTAATATACTAATTTTTTTTAGGTTTTTTGTCATTTCATTACATTCTACATATATTTTATAATTAATAATATTTACTTTGAATTATTTATTTATTAATAATAACTAGCATTTATAATTAAAATTAATTTTGTCATATTTAAATAATTAATTTGAATTAAAATATTTGAAATCCAAATTTTTTTTAAAATTTTCACAAATTTTAGTAGCAATTTTTAGAACCACTAAAAACTTTGGTCAAGATAATTTTGTCACAAATATAGTGGGCAATTTTGAATTATGAATGAAATTGGTAGCGGTTTCATGAACGCTGCTAAATGTTGGCGGGAATTTAATTTTCATGTAAAATTTTTTTGCAGCGGTTCTTAAACCACTACTATATTTTATTTTATTTTTTCAATTATTATATTTTAGTAGTAGTTTAAAACCGCTACAAACCTTAAGACACAAAATCTGGAATACTCTATATTCTAATAACGATTTAATAACCACTACAAATATTTCCCCATGATTCCTGCATTTGTCTTTGTTAAACTGCTACAAACTTAGTAGGTGGTTTGACTATATGCACATCAGATCTACAAAATAGCTGCTAAATCACTTGTCACGATGGGTGTTGTGGCGGTTTTTTGAATCGCTGCTAGTTACATTTGTAGCGGTTAAAACAGCAACAAGTGCATAAAATAACCGCTATTGATGCTATCTTTTTTTTTTTTTTTTGTAGTGTTCTTACTCCTCCTCTCTATTATACGAATAGAAATTGTGATCCTCTTTCAGAAATTGTTCGAATTCTAAAATGGGTGGAAGATAATGAGCCTTCCCTATGTTCTTAATGTTAATGTGCCTCCCCTCATATCTTAGATTTCTGCCAGATTTGGCGTCTTCGTCGTTTTTGAATTGGTGGGTTTGAGCATACTCTGGATCTAAGTTTTCATGTTTGCTAAAAGGCATGCCTATGGATCGTGATGAATTCGTTATTAATCGAAAATATTTATGAGTTTTTGAGTTTGCCTCGATAGGCGTCCTGCCTTTAGCTTCCTTTTCATGGTATACGCCTTTGTTTATTGTTTTTTTTTTATTGCTGTGGTTTGTATATATATATGTAATGAATGAATTGGATCCATCATGGACCTTCCTTTACCTTTATTTTATAAAAAAGGTGCTTGGTTTATTATTAGGAAGCTTTACTTCATCACTTTTGATGTTGCTTCCAGTTGCTTTTGTGTGAATTTCTGAATGTAGATAAAATGCAGTCTCACTATGGTAAGTTATTTATTGGTGGGATATCATGGCACACAAACGAAGAGCAACGTAACTTATAGAAAGTACTTCAGTTCGTATGGGGATGTTGTAGAAGCAGCGATTAAGAATATTGACTACGTTTACAATTGATTGTGTTCAAAATTTATATGGAAATTTTGAATGAATTAATGAAATGCTTTCTTGTTGTGATTAAGAATATTGACTGTGCTTAAAATCCAAACTTGACTACTCAGGTGATGAATATTTATCAGAAGTTGGATAAATTCATGGAGGCTGTTCATGCTAGATCGCCTAAAGATCTTGCTCAAGTGCAAAATTCGATTCGAAATGCCATTTCTCTTGCGAGGAAAAGAAACTGAAACTCGGTGAAATTCATGAGAAAGTAACTTTTCTTGACAAAAACTTTGCTTGAAACAAGTCAACAACAAATTCAATCCCTTTGACAGAAGCAAGTTGACTTAAGACAACACTGGAGGAGGCCAAACTTAAACCAGAGAAAGCTTTTTCAAGAGATTGAAGCAAAACAATTTGTCGATTAATTTGGGTAAAGTTATTACCGTCACGGTCATGCTGGTTTTGGATCAATTGTTAAACTGAACTTATTAATAGTTAATATGTTGTTAATAATCTATTTTAACGAGTTTTAAATTTACAAAAAGTGGTAGTCAATTGATATTAAATGGCTAATAAGGTTTGATGAAATCTAAATAAAAGTTATAAATAACCTGAAGGAGGGGCTTCATTCATCTACAGCGCTATGGTGAATGGCTAGTAAATTGATAAACTAAAGTTGCAAATAGATTGAGAGAGAATTGGGGAAAAGTTACTCATTGCGAAATTAATTGTAAAATGAGACTTTCTATTATTGTGTAACTGAGCTTCCACGTTATATGCAATTGAAATTTCACATATGCAACTGAACTTTCACATGTGCAACTAAGCTTCCATATGTATAATTGAGCTTTTACATGTGCAACTGAGCAGGTCTCATTCTCCAATTAATTCTTTAATGAAGGATTTTTCCCCAATTTTTCCATAAATTGAAGGATTGACTTCATTTATTTATTTTAACAAATTTGAAAAAAAAAATTGACTATTAATCAATAAACCATTATGATAAATAGCTCATGATTGAGGAGTTGTGAATATCAAAACAAAAGTTGTGAATAATACAAAAGAAGGGCTCCATTCATTATTTATATTAAGCGCGAAATTTGAAAAAAGTAGTTATTAATTGCTAAATTACCATGTTGAATAACTAATGAAATGTAGTGTAAAACAATCTCATCCATAATTCTCGAAATAAAATCCCCATTAATGTACATCAAGAAAATAACTTTAGTGAATCTTGATCTCAATCTAGAGATGACTCAGTACCATTTAAATATCAAATATATTATTCACAATTGAAACTTCCCTCATAGGAAGACAATGACTATGAAAATACCCTCATTAGGGTGACATATGTCCAATTCATAGACTGACATTAGCAGACTAGTATCAATACATCAACATCCAAAATGAGCAAAATAATATGAAGAGAATGCACAGCCTAAATATATGGTAATATATTTATCTCTCACATAAATGTCTCAAAAAGAGGATGCTCTACAAAAAGTTGACACAATATCATGCCTTCAGCTCTTTTCCTTCCCGTCTATCAGTACTGGGGCCCTCTCCAAAAAATGTTGAAACCACAGGATGAGACATAAAATGTAACATCCTAAAATTTGATCAAAATAATATGAAATATAATTGAGATTTTGGGAAGTCAATTACAAAATTTTTGAACTAGTGTGAATAAATTATTGGGTCAAATTCTATTTTTAGAAAAGTTTAAGGAAAATGGCGAAGATATAAATATTGCCCAAATATTTATTGGAAGAATTATTTTGGGAGAAGGTTACTTATTGGATCAAAAGAGTTACTGTTGCATTTCACAAAAAAAAAAGAAATAGAAAAAGGGCTGCAATGCATAAAAGGGAAAAGTAAGGGGCAAAATGGTAATTTCACCTCACACATATTAAATCCCATTCCTTCGACATCATCAGCTTCATTCCCATTTCTTGTCCATTAGAAACGAGAGAGCGACGCAGAGAGTGAGAGCGCAGAGGTGAGTTTGTCGGTGACGCCGTGTTTCTTGCGTGAGGAAGATGCCGCTGGCAATATAAGCAAGGATTTATGTTTTGGTAAGCCTTATGGATCTCCCTCTACCCTCAGATTTCATCATCGCTGCCATTTTAAGTTTTTGGGGTTGAACCAAGACTTACAAAAATGAGGTTTTCACCAATTAAAATTAAGCATAATCCAAGTCAAAGCTTTCTGGAATGATTTGGAGTATATTGAAGGTAGAAGTGAGGTTACATGTTATTTTGGCCACTGCATGTAAGGGATCCGGAAAAAAAAATTCAGAGACTGAGAAATTATTTCTATTTTGTGCAGTTTGGGGGAAATTTGGGAGAAATACTTGTGGCCTTTTTTAGTATTAGGGAAAGAGAAATTATCATGCATGGTTTTGAGTTGGTATATTTATATACTTGTGTGCGCGTGTATACGTGTCGGTTGCTGTGGATGTGAATGAATGGTAGAAGAGGAATGATTTTATGAATTGAGGTATTCATAGGATAATACGCTGCTGATTGGTTTCATTTTATAAGGTTAGGAGGTTATTTAAGTTAACAACAAATGCTTCATAATGCAAAAGGAAAGCTTTTATTGGTCAAATGATGTTTTGGGGTTTATTATGCTGGCTTGCTTGTTGAATACAATTGTTGAATGGAAGCTGTCAACTTGAGGCTTGCTATGTCAAGAAATAGCGTCAGGTTTATCATAAGAAAGGATGACAAAAGTTTAGAATGGCATAGGTTCAAGTGCCAAGATCCATAAAGAATACGTGTGTTATTAGAGGGATAGCGTTTATATATATGTAGGAAGCTTTGGGATCAAAATTTTTAAACTGGAAAATTATTTGAAGCATGTTACTTGATGTTAAATGCGCACATTGATTATTTTGACCACACATAGAAGCCTCCAATACAATGACCAAGGTAACATTTTGAAGCGAGTAAAATTTCCAGATTTAATGGTGATGTTGTGAGAGGTAAATTCCATAGCAAACGACTTCCTCTGCCCATGAATTTTGGTAAACGAATAGTATCATGGTAAGCTTTAAAAAGAATCCTAGAATGCAATATTTGGATAAGTAAATCGTAAGTTGTGGCCTATTAAAGTTTGGTTTTGAAATCTGAAAATATGAAAAAGTTGTTAAATGAACAGTAACTTTGAAGCACTAATTTTAGGATCTGGGTTTATTATAAATTTTGAATGGTAATTTTCTTTGGAAGATGATATAGAGAGCTTTAAAGAGACGCTTGAATCATTACATTTGAAGTATTGTGGAATAAATTATTATTTTTGAAGCTCGTTATAAATTTAGAAATGTTAAAGATGCTGATTGAGTGTGTTTATATATTATTGTTAGGAGGGGAAGAAGAAGATAAGTTGGAAGGTGAAGGGTAGAGAAGAGTTATACGTTGAGAGCATAATAGATAAGTGAATAGTGTCCCATTATAATTTTTATAAAGTACGATTTATTATATTTCATATTTTTTATATTAATTATCGCATTTTAAGCACGGTTTTAGTGATGAAAGTTTATTGAAATTATTTGATCTTCTCATTGATATTGCAAAGAGTAAGATTTATGAATTTTATTTAATGTTAATTATTCCCTACAAATTTCTGTTTATATTGGATATTCATATATGGAATGGAAAGGAAAACTTTTGAGATATTGATTATTGCAAAAGTTAAGGTGTTATAGTATTTATTCAAGATGTTTTATCATTGTAATTTCATGCATGAGATAGTGAAAAGAAATGATATTTAAATGCTATATACTCTATGCATGTTTCAAAATGGTTTTGAGATATTAATTGCAAACTTTCATGCTGGAATCGTTGTTATAGAGTTTCTAAAATAGTTTTATCATTAAAGATGGTTCAGAAATTGATCCCACGCATGCTTGAGAATGTTTTTGAGAGGATTGAATACAGAACACTGATTACTAACAGCAGTACTGTTAGTCCTTGGTGTGCCATGGTAAATTTCAAGCTCGCTTGGTATTCGTGGGCGTTGACTCACGCTTGTTATTCGTAGGGTTGATCCCCGCGCCTGTTTCGTGGCCTTGAGCCACGCTTGTTGGTTACTTACCCTCATGAACTGTGTGTTCACTTTTGTTTTTGTGGCCTCGAGCTACGTTTGGTTATTTACCTTCGTGGACTGTGTGTACACACTTGTTATTCCGTTCTGTTAAAGTCCTATGAAAAAATGTGATTTGAGAATTACCTTTTCAAATCGATTTTGTCAAACATGTTATTTTGCCACATATTTAAAATTATTCGAGGAATGATCTATGATGTATTTTTAAATATGATTTGATTATATCTTACAGAAATTGAGATTATTTATCGAAGTTAAATCCCTTTGATTGATTTATTCAATTTCATTAGATTTTATAATTGGGACGTTATTCACCGGAAATTTATTTTGGCTTCAGATAGTTCTATTGACCCTATACCTCATGTTGAGCAGTGGAGAGCCTCCTCGTTGTCACAGAAGTTGTTGGCTTATTTTGTAGCTACTGTTTGTCGTATATAAAAACTTACGTTTATATACTATTTTAGAAGGTTAGAGATCCACTAGTCTATGGGCAGGTCCATGTGTTTTTGTTATATTCTGACAATGCCAGATATATCTTTATGTATGAGTCTTGTTAAAAAAAAGTTTTTATACACATTTTATACCAGTATATTATATAGCATACAGGCAAGGGATATAGATATATTTAAATTAAAGGCTTAAGGAATGTGAAATCTATCATATTCCGTGCCAGTCACCTCTAAAATTCTTAGGGCGTGACATAAAGTCCCAGTAACCAATAGATAATTTATCAAATATTTAGGCATGGTTATAAAAGGTGAAGCATGGATAAGTTCATTGAAAATATATCGATACTCAGTTATAAACCAACAGTGATTAATCAACCCATAGATACCAAACATAATAATATATTTCGGATAGAGAAGTTGGTAGAAAAGCAGAGTTCCATTCGAATAAATTAGTAATCAAGTATATACCAACACAGTACCACACAAATTGTACACAATTCCCTCCACCAAACTCCTCCTTATATCACATGACATGGACTTTAACCTGTGATGAGAGGAGATTTGGCCAGAGTCAACCATCATTATGAGGTTAATGAGTCCTCTTCTTAGTCACCCACAACTGGGTCCAAGACTTGGAAGGTGTCATCCTCCCTGTGGTCGCTCACAACTAGGTCCAAGACTCATAAGAGTTAACTATTTTCAAAGCCGCCCACAACTGGGTCCAAGACTTGAAAAGTCTAATATAATGCCAATCGCTATTATCTATAATGGAGACTATTGCCATGACCTTTAAAGTTCACTAATATATCGTCTTCCCAATCTTCATCACAATCCAATCCCCAACAACCAGTCACAATTCTTACACACACACACACACACACACAAAATACTCATTACCATCACATTATCGATATAATGTATTATCACAAGAGACATAAAGAGTCATTAGCATAAATCATAATATTAAACTATTATCCGCTTCACCAATGATTCATAACCATATAGAACTTAGTTTCCAAAGGTAACTTCATGTTTCACAAATTAATCCCCATAAGTAAACTTTAAATCAAGATAACACTTACAGTTTAAAAGACGTTTTCCAAAATATCTTGCAACTCATGACAAGCTTATAAAATGAATTAAATGTGATTACCGCACGTCAAAGCAAATATGTAATATCTCAATAATCCAAAACTCAAGTTACCAAAACACAATTAATTAAATCACACATTAATGTAATTCTAATAAAACAAGTGTGTATATAGATAAATTTAAATAAAAACTTATTTTCTTTCTAAACTTTAAGTCCTTCAACCATTCTCCACCTACACTCATAATTCAAATTGTCTATCCCAATCACATTTCTATCATCAAATAGTTCTATTGCTTTTCATAAAGTTATAACAAATAATAATTTCTTCCATTTATTAAAAATCCCCAACATTCTCAATTTAAGTCATCAACCAAAATTCACATAAATCAAGTATCATTAAATCCTCATTGCAAAAATCACATTTCTCCATTCCATAAATTATTTCTTTTTATTGGAATAGTTTAAAAATATTTTTATATCCTCAATCTATCAAACATTAAATCTCAACACTTAAAAATTCATCCAAAAATTCAAATATTTAAAATTCATCATCAACCTCAAATCACATTCACTCATTTATCATTAGAAAAATACCATTAATTCCTTAATCTATTCAAGAACACCACATTCCAATACTTAAAGTTTCACCAAAAATTTCAAATATTTATATCTCATCATCAACATCAAATCTCATCCACTCAAAAATCATTATAAGTTCCAATAAACTAAGAATAAATTATGAAACTCAAATTTAATTAGTATAAATATTATATATGTCCAAATAATAATCTGATTAAATAGAAAAAAATTATTTAAAACTCTCAAATCAACTAATAGACAAAACTAAACCGATTAGAACATCAATAGCACTCACAACAACCCAAATAAACTGTTTAATAAAATTTTAATTGGGCAAATAATCTATAAATAGCAAATGTTGAGTTAGGTTTTAACGAAAAATCGTATAAAATAATAAAATAACCAAATAAAAAATTCAAACCAATCAAAACACTCCATTAACATCCCTTTATATTTTTATTATCTTATATTGTCAAAACTCAAAATTTCTCAAAATCCTAACTTTAAAATTTTTCTCTAATCAAAATAAAATTACTGTCATTTGAAAGATAAAATGCATGGAACAACTTTTGTGAAGGAAATATAATGATTAGAACAACTTTTACTCACCAAATTGAACTTAAAAGTTGGTGACAATGGCTGACGAACGTGATTGGGGGGGAGAGAAGAGGACAATGCAGCGCACGCACGAATACTCTCTCTCACTCTTTTAACATAAAAGTAAAGGTTTGGCTAGAATTGCCTAAAATGACCCAAAGGAAAAGAAAACTACAATAAGACCCCTTTTTTTGCTATAATTTATTTTAATTTAAAATTTATATTTAAGTAAACTATGTCCCTTAAATACATACTAAATTTAAATTATTATAAAATAAATATTTCCTAACAATAATTTTAGAAATAAAAAAATTATGATGTTATATAGTGAATTGCAAAACAAAAGTTGTAAATAACTTAAATATAATGACCATTCATTTATTTTAACAAGTTTGAAGTTTAGGAAAAAGCTTGGTATTTTAGAGATAAAGAGGCAAAAATAACACATAAGGTTTTGCGATTGGGCACTTTGGATCCGAAAGTTTTATAATGAGGCAATATTAACTGACATGGATGGAACCCTAACGATTGACTATTAAGTGATAAAGTTAGACTCCAAAACGTAAGGTTGACAAATGACATCACTACAAAAAAAGGTAGCATCAATAGTGGTTATTTTATGCATTTGTCGCGGTTAAAACTGCTACAAGTGTGATTAGTAGCAATTTCAAAAACCACTGCAAAACTCACCGTGACAAGCGATTTAACACGGGAATCATGAGGAAATATTTGCAGCATGTATGAAACCACCACTAAAATAAAGAGCATTTCGGATTTTTTGTCGTAATGTTTGTAGTGGTTCCAAACGGCTACACAAATATAATAATTAAAAAAAACAAAATATAGTACCAGCTAAGGAACCACTACTAATTTTTCTTAATGAAAATGAAATTTGCAGCCAATATTTTTAGTGGGAGCGAGAAACTATCCTACCAACATTTTGCAGTGGTTATGAAACCACTACCAGTTTATTCATAATTCTAAATTACCCTGCCATATTTCTGATAAAATTATCTCAACTAACGTGTTCTACTAAAATTTGTCAAAATTAAAAAAAAATTGAATTTTAAATATATTAATTCGAATTAATTATTTAAATATGAAGAGATTAATTTTAATTATAACATTTCAATTATTATTAATAAATAATTAACTCAAAGTAAATATTATTAATTACATAATATATGTAGAATGTAATGAAGCTTGGCAAAAAAAGAATGTAATGAAATGACAAAAAACCTGGGAAAAAAAAAAGATAAAGCATTATTATATTAAAAAATTATTATTAAGTTAAGTAACAAGAAATTGGTTTATCAAATAAATGATAACAAGATAAATTAATATAATTAAAAGATAAAATTATTATAAATTGTGAGAACGAAAACCAAAATGAACAAATATTGTGATAGAATCTTTGAGTTAGGTTTTGCAGATGAAATGCAATCAGCCTTGTAGATGAAAGAAAGAGGAAGAGAAGGAAAAGAGAGGAAGAATTAGAGAAGAGAGAATAGAGAAAGAGCGAAAAACGAAATGGAGTAGAAAGGATATTTATAGGATGTCTAGCAGGAATTAGCAGCATTGTAAGTGACTGTATCTTGCTACGATTCTTTTAACAGCGGTTTGTTTTAGAATCATAAAAAGAAGTAGGGATGGCTGCATTAGGAATGCATCAACTAATAATTATAATATCATCGACATTTCCTTATCAAAAATACCACATAAACACTTAATGTGGTACAATTTAATTAAAAAAGATAATTTTGAGTACTTTACACACCTAGAATATAGAGCTTTGTCGATTTTAGCTATAAGTTCAAAAAAAAAAACTATGAGCTTCCTCGTTCTTCATGTACTAAGGTTTCAGACCTTGCACTTTATCAGGGATTACATCGTCATGAATCCCAAAAACGTCACGAAGCACGTCATTGATGGGATCACCATGGTATTCTTGCAATCCTATTTGTGAGATTGCAGGACTATATTCTCTTAACACATCATCAGTTTCTCCATTATATACCCAGTATTTATAACTTTGAGGGAATGACTTAACTAATAAGTGCTTCCTAACAATATCTTTAACATGCCACTTTTTGAAATTACATTTAGGACAAAGACAAGAAATCTTACTGTAAATCATACCATGTCTGTCAGCAAAATCCAAGAAATTGTTCAATTTGGCCACATATTGAGGGGAAGTATAAGGGAACTTGATCTATAATTTATCTATTGGAAGTACCTCAAATATCGCAATAACACTGACATTAATAATTATGATCGGAGAAAGAAATGAGAATGTGGCAGGTGATGGGTGGGAGAACACTTAAATTGAAGTGTGATCAGACAAAGAAATGAGAATGTGGAAGCTGATGGGAAGGAGAAGTCTTAAATTGAAATTTTACAATGGTCAAACGTTAGTAGCGGTTTTAAACTGCTACCTAAACTGCTATAAATATGAGGATTGTTGAAATTAGTAGCGATTTTAAACGCTAACATAACCGCCACAATAAAAAACGATTGTTGCATTTTTTAGTGGTTTCAAAACCGCTGCAAATCTAAAATTCAAATTGGTATGCCCACGAATTTGAATTTGGTTTTCAAATTTGCAGCGTTTCATGAACCGCTCCAAAATTTAAATCTACTTGATGGTTTGTAGTGGCTCCAAAACCACTACTAAATAGTAAAAATGCTTTTATTTTATTGTTAAATATGTAATAAAACTATAAATTAGAAAATAAATATTTTACAATTATATATTACACATATATTAATTAATACACATTCAATATATAGATTTAAATTTAAATTTTATATTTTTATAAATATTTAACAACTTAATTGAGAAATTCTGATTTAAATATATTTAAATTAATATCAAATGTTGAAATAAATACAAAATCTGTGTTCAAATAATAATGTATTAAGTAACAAAAAAAAATCAATCATCCGGCTGTCGAGGCTTGGGGTCAACCTGATCCTCGTGAGGGTCCTCTCTCCTAGAAAGTTGTACTGGCTAGGGGTTAGGCTAAGCTAGTGGAGGCATGAAGAAGTTCGGCAAAAGAGAGAGTTGTGGAGGAGCAACGCCAGGTTGGCCCACCTGAAATGCCATCTGCAGCAAGGAATTTGCAACCTGTCTCCACATCTTCATTTGCGCCTATGCCTACACCTCCTCCTACCCCTTCGGTTGTACCTCCTCTCTGATCTCAGCACGCAGCAACTCTCTGTGCAGATCATAATCACTGTGCCTTCTGGGTCTAGATGTGGTAGCCTGGGACACAGCAGCAGAAGATGAAGTCCTGGCTTCATATTTGCTTATCCCAAAGACAACGGTCTTAGTCGCCCTAAACCTGAAACCTGAAAGTCATCTGGCATGTTGATCACGCCCTTCCAGGGCCGCCCTGAATGAGACAGTAGGGTCTATCGCTGGCTTGTGGGACTTCCTGAGCTCAGCATCAGTTCAATGAATATGCTCCTACTGTAAAAAAATAATATTAAATAAATCTCATTACAATGACTATTGCAAAATACAATAAAATATTAAATAAAAATATTTAACTTACTATAATTTCTTCAGTCTTGTCGGACAATGGAGTCCCGTCATTGTGCCTGTGGATGGCCACATGCATATCCCCATAAATGGCATTCCGACCCTCCTTCTGTGCTGCTTCATTCTAAATAAACGGAACAAAAAATTTAGATATATAATACATTTATATTCATAACAAAAAATAAACAACAAACGTAAAACAAATTCATTTGTACCATCTCAGTGTAAGTGCCGGAGAAAGGCTTCGATCCTGCAGTATGGTGGATTGTCTGACGGTCGTGGCTCTGCACAATTCACCTAGACACAACCCTCTACTCCAGTGACCTCTTGTACTAGACAAATTTTTTCCAGTCCGCAGGCTCGATCGAGTCAGGCACGTCCTCTCCCAACTCCTGCGTCGTCCTCATCCCATCCCTGTCCTTCATGCTGTACAAGCGATTTGGTTTGTTCTTCCACCATTCTCCCATCTTCGAGAGAGAATAATCTTTGTGTGCATCCCACACAGCAAATTTAGACTACAACAATTACTAAATAAAATTTAATTAGTATTTCATACAAAACTAATAACTTGATTTAAAGAGATATATTAAAATCTTACCTTAACTTTGTTATTCCAAACCCATTCCTTGGCGCTTGATTTGGTGCAAACCCAAAGGGAAAGATCCCAAGAACCCACAGCCAATCTGAATTATACGCACCCCAAGAACACTAAACAAAGCTTAATGAACCACATGAACCGTTGAACACGAAAGAACAAGGACCCTAAGTGTTGAAAGATACTACAAGGATGATCAAACTTTAATAAGTCTGTTAGTTCAATGAAGAACCTAGAGAGAATCCTCTCTCAAGTCTGAAGTTGCAAGAATGCAATTTTTTAAACTCAATTCAAAAACATAATTTGATCTGATAATCTGATTTCTAGAATGATGAGTACAATGTATTTATAAAGATTACATTTTGAAATTCTATCTTAAAAGGATAAAATTCAATCTAAAATCTGAAAAGATAAAATTCAAATCTAGAACTGATATCTATCCTAAAATCTAGGGATAAGGATATTCAAAATAATATCTTCTATCTAAATCTATCTAATTCAAATTACAAATTTTCGCATAAAAGAAATAAACAAAAGATAATTTGCAATGTTGGCCCAAAATGTGATTATTTAGGCTTAAATGAGTGCTCCTATGCATAATCCATGGTCCAAGCCCTTTAATTTGAAACCTCCAAGCCCAAAATATGATCTGCAGGTCCATTAATAACGTCCTTGGAGTCTTCTTTCTCATTTATTGATCCAAATGCCATATGTTTTGTTAAAACCTCCTACACAAGCACATTCAATGCTTCCTTAATTTTTTTGGCTCTTTCTCTGGCAATTGGTTCACTTTGAATTTGTAATGGTGCATTTGAATTTGATGTGTCCTGTTGGATTGCATCATGGTTGGATCTTCTTTCACATCTCAACGTAGATATCAAACTGCCCGAAGTTATCCCCTTGCTCAACTAGGAAGCGGTTGTACAGCTGATCACCTTTCCCAGTCGGTTGTCATGTGAGCCCATTCCACGGCACCCCTATCTTGTGCCCAACATCAAGTTGGAAAACATCTTTCAATGTGAGCTTCATCTTCGGCACCCTCCCTATAGGATCTGCACATTTTATTCCACCATTAATATTCAAAACAAATTAATGAATTAATTTGAATAAAAAGTTTAAATTGAAAGTACTCACCATGAACATCCACATCAAAACCAATGGACTAGTAGGCATAAGGGTGTGGAAATCCCTACTCCCTAGCAATATCCTCATCCTCAAAGTTCTCAGCCTCCTAGACTGAGATATTTTTCCCACCAACCTCGAAATCATCGATGCTGATGTCATAAGTATGCTTCGGATTCGCCTTGGTGTTGCTAGTATCAAGGATTTCATCATTGAGGATCATAGGATCCTTTCCTAGTCTATGACCATGATTAGGACTAGACATCTATATATCAAATGAATATTTTAATAATTACAAAAGTTATATTATAACAAAAAATTAATTAAATACAAAAATAAATTAGAATGAAATAAAAATAAAAAAATATAAAATTAAAATAAGTTATAACAAAAAAAAATAAAACGTGATAAAAAATAAATTATAAAAACGAAATCAAAAGTAAAAAAACTAAATTAAAATAAGTTATCAAAAAAATAAAACGTAATAAAACTAAAAAAATAAATAAAAATAAATTATTAAAAAATAAAACAAAATCAAAAATAAAAAAATAAATTAAAATAAGTTATCAAAAAAATAAAACGTAATAAAACTAAAAAAATAAATTAAAATACATTATTAAAAAATAAAACAAAATCAAAAATAAAAATCTAAATTAAAATAAATTATAACAAAAAAATAAATCCTGATAAAAATAAATTTAAATAAATTATAACAAAAAATAAAACGAATTCAAAAATAAATTTAAATAAATTATAACTAAAAAATAAAACGAAATCAAAAATAAAAAACTAAATTAAAATAATTTATAACTAAAAAATAAAACGAAATAAAAAGGTTAAAAGTAAATTAAAATAAATTATAACTGAAACAGAAAACAAAATAAAAATAAAAAACTATATTAAAATAAATTATAACAAAAAAATGAAACAAAAATAAAAGAAATTAAATTAAAAGAGATTTTTTTTTGGGGGGGTACCTGGCGTGGATGCATGAGGAGCAGTAGAGATCAGATGAGGGCGGAGGAGAGGGGGCAGCTGCGAGAGGAGGCCCACCGGGGGGGCATAAGGATCAGAGAATGAGCGAAAGTGAGGAGTGTGAACGGTGTTAATTGGAGAGTTGTGTCCAGGTTGTAAAAAATAACTGATAAAAAAAGAAGAAAAGAATTTTTTTTAACATAAAAAGAAAAGAGAAGGGCTCTAAACTAATCCATGTAGCGTGTTGGACCAAGTTTGGTTTAACATAACCTTAAGCTCAGGCTTGACTAGACCAAACCTTGAATTGCCTTATTCAACGCGAGACATTTACCAAGCCATACCTCATGTTGGGCGTTCACCTGGTTTGATTTGGCCTTTGTTCTACAACAAATGAAACTCTGAACGAGTTATATATTTATATACATTAAAATATGTTGAAAATATTAACAGCCCATCTAATGTGATCGGATAGTACATCTAATTGAGTGTGGACTCTCCAATGGTGAAGATGTGATGCTTCTGAAAACACTTCAATTACATAAATCAAGCCGATGCTTAAAGTTGTAGTTACAAGAACATTAGATTATTAGCATGCAGTATAACATGTGACACCCCAACGAAGGACGTACGTAATGTAGGACCAAACTGACAAGAGACTCAAGCCAACTTGATGAAATTAATAATTGTACCGTTGTACAATTAATTGCATTTGCATGTCTGATGGGGGACAATAAAAGAAACGATGAGCAGCGATGCATGTGATTGAACAGGTCCATACAATGAAAGTGACAAAAAGCAACGCATTTAACAGAAATGATTATCTATTCATTCATGGGTTAAAATCCAAAAACATCTATAATCTTTAATAAAAAATGAGTTTAGAACTATATGCTTTTAGAGATGTAAAAATAATTTTGAATGTTTAAAATGAAACATGTCATAACATTTAAATATAATCTAAAACATATAGGCATATGGAAAAAAAATAGTGTGGGCCCTATTGGATCATTTTCATGTATCCATACATGCGCATATATATATATATATCTGAAGACAGACAAAATAATGTCCACTCATCTGTCGGTGGCATTTGAAAAACAGACATTATTCAGATAACAGTACTCTTGAGGAGCCAAATGAAGAAGGCATTCTCACCGATCTTCCTCATGTGGATGGTCGTACAGGTCCTTACAGATCTGAGCAGGGCAACTTCAGCAGGGAAGGTCAACAACAGCGTCACCACCGCATGTGGCGGCTCAGCCAACTGCCTCATCGGCGACGACATTGACGACCATGATGGGTTGCTGCTGATGAATTCTCATGTAGCCAGAATGCTTTACGATCGGTCTAAGTTTAAGACGGGGAACACAGGGAACAAGAATAAGCCTGCTGTGCCTTGCCCTCGAAATGCCAAATACACAGCTACAACCTGCCTTCCCTCACCAAGTTCAGATCATAGGAAAGAAAGATGTGCTATCTACAAACGAAACTGTCATTAGTGAAGGTTTTTGTTTATATGTTTTAGTATTTTACTGCTTAATCATGGTTTGATTAGTGATTGCAAGTTTAAGTGTGATTTGAAGGACTTTTTGTAAGATTTACTTCTTATGGTTTCCTTTTTTGGAACTGAATAGGGTGCATATTGAGAGTTATGAGCTCCCTCAACCCATTATATTTGAACTATACATATTTAATTTAGACAATCCAAATCTGATTTCTTTATTTTTATTTTTATGGAAAAACTTATTTTAGTGAATATAAAATATAAAATAAAATCAATATTTTAACCATCATATTTTCAAATAATATTTAAAAAAATCAGATCAGGACTGTTCAAAATTAAATTTAAAGGGTTTAGATCTAATAGGTTGGGGGAGCTCATCACTTTAATGAACATTCTAACCACGTCCTCCTTTCTACTTTTGCATATGTGGGTCTGCATCTCTTACTTGTATGAATTCCCAGGGGAATATTCGAATGAAAAAAATTTCAGTCTCTATAAATTTGCTTCCACGGCTCATTTTCATCATTAATTATAACTTTTTGGAGTTCATTTTATAAGGCATGTTTGAATTTACGGTGAAAATAATTTTTTTTCAACGTGATTTACGATCTATGAGATAAGTATGTAAGATGAGTTTTGTCAAAAATTGATTACGAGAAAGTGTTTGGGTTGTTTTTCTCAAAATCATGTTTTTAAAGTTCATCCTCATGTTTTTGGAAAATGATAAAAAATTTCATCCTCATGTGTTTGGAAAATGCTAAAAAATTTCATGGCTTGGGTTTTGGATAACCAAATATGTGAAAATTTTGGAAGTGCTGTTTTATTCAAAACCATAGCTTAAGAGTTAAGATCATAGCTTGAAAAGAGCTATATTTTTTCACTTTTCTCTTCTTCTATGGTTGTTGGAGTCATCATTATGACTCTACCGAAAATACTGTAACTCTTTTATTATTAAATAATATAAATACATATTTTTTTTGCAAGAAAATAATTAAGCCTATAAATACCTCATTTAAAGTTATAAGTCATGTTACCATACAGCACTTTTATTTTTTTAACATTCCATTTCTTCTGACATATATTTTTTGTGTCACGGAAAACTTTAAACAAAAATGTAAATGAAATTCTGTTATGCAATTACATCAATAGCTTATGTCATTTTTGGTAATTTCACATAAAAAAGCGATTCCGAAATATATTATAATTAATATGTATATATTTATATGATAAAATGTATTTTTAAATTAAATGAAAAAAATCCATATCAAATGAGGAGGGAAGATGCGTCCTTAATTGAAGGCTAGCAGGGGTAATTTTGACATTACACATATTTTCACTATCATTATTTGAAACCTGGTTGAGATATGTAAAACTCTTATAAGGTCTTGGATGGTCTGATTCAGAAACCATTGTTTTGCACTTAAAAGTGTTTTTTTTTTTTTGGCTTCTTGCCCACACTTATCCGAATTTGAATTTTCGCCTTGTTTCTAAATATGTATCTGGTTCCAAATTTGAAGTATAATTATTGCCTATTTTCGGTAATACACCTTCCAGATGTAATGTTTTAATTAATGGAGAATAAGGCCATGTTTGGTACTAAGAGTCTATTTTGATGAAAAGGGGGAAATAGAATTGAATGGAATGAAAAAAATTTTAGTGTTGATATGTATTGGTATGTATTGAAATGGAAAATTGTTTGATTGGAAAATTTATATTCGATAGGTTGAAGTGATGTTAAAATAGGTTAAAAAAGAAATGACAATATTACCCTTGATAAAATGTATGATAATTCCAGTTATTAAAAAAAATTTGTGCATGAAAAAAATATAATGAGTAAAGACATATTTTTTAGGAAAATAGTAAAAACTGAAAATTTTCGGCTATATGCCAAATTTGATTTTGTTAACCAAATTGGGATTTCTTGTGCTTTGCTTCCATAGTCGGATGGGCTCTTCACATGTGAGAAAAAACCACCTCCTTTCATCTTTTTCCTCATCGTTAAAAACACTCAATGAAAGTTTTAGACCTACATCCTAGATAAGAATCTGAAGGTCAATTTTATCAATTCTATTAGATATTTTGTTTGATATTCAATTATCAAGAGCTACATGTGAAAAAGGATAATTAAGTCATTTTATTTTTATTTTCTATGCAATTTTATTATTTAAAAAATGGTACTTTGTATTTAGTTGATTATTATGAAGATTTAATATATCTTTAGATATTTTGAAATCATTTTAAGAATCTTTAGAATATATTAATTATTTATCTTTTAGGATAATATTTTAGATTAACATTTGTCCTTCATGCTATTTTCAAGAGATTAGAGTTGAATTAAGAAAAACTATTTAGTTTCCTCTTATGAGTGAGCTTTGCTTATTCTTTCATTTTCTTGATTGAATACTTTTGTGGCTATCCAGGTTATAAGTATTTTGAATTGAATATTTTATGGCAATTCGTGTTATAGATGTTCTTGATTAAATACCTTATGAAGATTTTGAATTATATATGTTTTGGATAGAATATCTTATAGAATTTTGTAAAATATTGCAGAGATTCCTAGTTATCTTGTGTGCTTCCATATCAATCATCGTATGAACATTCCAAGCAAAAGGAAAATCAGATCTGCATGCATTTCACAGTAAATAAGCAAATCAAAATCTAATTATTTTTTTTCAAAAAAAAAAGCCAAAAGAAATAGAAGCTTCAATGGAGTTGCTGACGTTGAAGAGAAACATAGTATGAAGGAATTAAATTTGAGCTATGATCACCATCGCTTGCTTTAGACAGATCTATTGAATGAATAACAAGCAGCGCCGTCGCTACTGAAGATGAACCAGCGGGATGCAACGAAGAAGATGAAGAAAGCAGAGCATGGAGGAAGAAGGTGAATGGGGCTTCTTGGTAATTTCGTATCCTTGGAAAATAGGTTTCCAACAAAAGTGGTGAGAAGAAAGCTTCCCCCTGAACGAGTGAAAATTTATCGCCTCCAGAAAAACGCTCTCCTGGAAATGATGCACCAAACATATCTCTGCGATGGAAAATTTGGGAATTTCCATTTCCTTCCCAATTTTTCCTTATACCAAACAGGCCCTAATTTGTTATTAAAAGAAGGGCAAAACTACAAAAAAGAAAATCTTTCATTGTCCATAAATTAGTGTGCCTATTTATATTAAGAGTAGATTCTACTTTCCTAACATAACATACGAGATAAATATTTAATATGAGTTTTATTTTTATTTGTGTGAATGTGTTTGTCAAATACTAATATAAAATGCCTAGTTTCTCCTTATTTTGTGAGTTTTTATTTTTTTCCCATGCTGACAAATACTCCACAATATATTTTTGAGTAACGTTGCAAATTTAACAATGAAGTTATTGGTTTAAAATACCCATCACAATTAATCTTATAAAGATGTAAATTTAGTAATAATCAATTAATAATTGTGTAAATTTAGTAATACCGTTAACCCTTTTTTAACATTGTCAAACTTTAGCAACGCGGTTGGACGAGCAAGGATTTAAAATTTGTCTAAAATCTTCAAGTGAAAAAATTGCGAATGAATATCCAAACTCTTAACCAAACAAATGTTGCCAATTATATGGACAGTTTTATGCAAAACAAAATGGACATTAAAAAGAACAAAGAAATCAATCTTGGGTTTAGTGAAGCCCATGTGCCATCATATCAACTACTCTCCTAATTCCATTTTTAAATTACTTTTAACATATTTTATATAAATCAAGAAAAACATTTAATTAATCTTATTAACTCCACCTAAAAGTTCAACAACTTCCAACTTTATCCTTATTAATATTATTTTCAGTCCTTAATATAAGAGTTAATTAACTTTTTTATTTGTTGAGATAATGTTTTGATAATGACAAATGCGTTTTTGAAATTACGCTTTGCTTGTTGGTTTTCAGAAAGTTTTTAGAAAACTTCGAGTTATAATGAAATGTTTAAAAAAACTCGAGTTATGTGCTTTAGAACTCGAGTTACAGTGTTTAAAAATGTGTTCAAAATCTCAAACTTTCAAGAGAACTCAAGTTTTGATTCGAGTTATATCAAAACTCGAGTTCTGGGAGTCAAAACTCGAGTCTCGGGTGTTGAAAAAGGTTTTAAAAATGTAAAACTCTCAAAAGGACTCGAGTCTGAATGAAAGTTATCTCAAAACTCGAGTTTCTTGATTTAAAACTCGAGTTTCGTTTTATAGAACTCGAGTTTCGGGCTCTCAAATACTTTTGAAAAACGAAACTTCCTTTCAAAACTTGAAGTTTCACTAAAAGTTTTGCTAGAACTCGAGTTGTGAGTTTCAGAACTCGAGTTTCGAAGAGAGAGAAACGAAACTTCCTTTTCAACTTTAAGTTTAAGTAAAAGTTTTGTCATAACTCGAGTTTCGGGCTGAGAAAAATTTCTGATCTTCAAAACTTCTTTCCAAACTTGAAGTTTCGCTTAGAGTTCTCATAGAACTCGAGTTTCATGATACTAAACTCGAGTTTCGAGAAGTAAACTTGTTTAAACTTAGAACTTCCAATGCAACTCGAGTTTCATATAAAAGTTATGTTTTGAAAATCTTATAACTTGAAGTTTTATGAAGGAAAACCCGAGTTTCGAAGGATAAAAATGCTGTAATACAAAACTCTCAAGGAAACTCGAGTTACAATGAAAGTTATGATTTGAAAAATGTCAAAACTTGAAGTTTTGACTAATGAAACTCGAGTCTCGAATAGCACAAAGCATTTTGACCTACTGGAACTTCTGGAAACCCGAGTTATAAGTTTTACAACTCAAGTTTTATCAAAACTCTTATTCAAACTCGATTTTCAACAAAAGTTATGAGATTTCCACTTTGAAAATTCTTCAATAACTCGAGTTATGAAAAGACAAAACTCGAGTTTTATCTTCTGACAATTACGCAGCGTGTCAGTAACTTTAAACTGATCCCAAAATCTTTCCTTATTCATGCAACGATTATTTGAATTACATCAACCATCATAAATGCTCATCTGACTTATTTATTAACAGGGAATGAAGTTCAGATTGTCTAAACAAAAAGAGATTCAACGGACAAAATCTCAGATCTTCATTCTACCTACTGTCAGAAACTTGCAGACACATTCAATGTGGGAAGGTGAACGACGACGATGGGTCTAACGGAAACATTAATGTCTCTAACGGACATTTATTCTTCTCACCTATAAAAGGCGAAGCATTCAAGTCTCCGAGAAGAGAACACAACGAATATACGAGAAAGAGAATTTATTACGCTTCAGCTTCATACTCTGTTTTTCATACTCTCATTTAAGAGCTTCAGTGATTATCATTAAATTCTCATAAAGGAGAATACTCTTGGTCATTTATTGTTTTTGAGAGATTTGCTCAAGGTTGGAGAACCTTGGTTTGGTTTAGACACGAGGATAAGTGTCTGTGGGTTAGTTTGAGTTAGGAAGGGGGAGAGTCCTTCTTCTGTTTGCTTGTAATCTTTTGAGATTAGTGGATTGAAAAAGCTCAGAGGGATCTGAGGACTGGACGTAGGTTAAGAGGACCGAACCAGGATAAATTTCTGTGTCACTTTCTTTCATACTCTGTTTTAGCATTCAACGTTTGCGAAAATTTTTTATTAGACTAATTCACCCCCCTCTTGGTCAAATCCGATTCTAACATTTGGTATCAGAGCCGGTCTCTTGTGTAAAGGACTTAACAGTCTCAAGAGCTATCTATGGCAGGATTTGGTGAGCATGTCATTAGTGACGGGGCTTCCATCACTATACCTCCAGCTTTTAACAGTCAATGGTTTTCTTTTTGGAAAATAAAGTTTTAAAATTTTATTTTGGCAACAGATTTAGATTTATGGGATGTTTTTGAAATTGGGAACTTTGTTCCCCAAAAGAAAGTTGGTGATGTGCTTGTTCCTAAAACTCGTATTGAGTTTGATGAACAAGATTTAAAGAAAGCTTTGCTTAACAGAAAAGATGTCTTGATGTTGCAGGCTGCATTAAATGAAGATGACTTCTTCAGAATTTGTACACTTCCTTCAGCTAAACACATGTGGGAAGCACTGGAAATCGCTTATGAAGGAACTGAAGCTGTAAAGGAAGGAAGAGTAAACACTCTGACTACTGAGTATGATTTACTCAGAATGAAAGAAGGAGAAACCATCACAGAGTTTGAGATGAGACACACTCATCTCATCAACAAGCTAGCTGCTCTTGGAAAGACCTATGATCAACGCACCCAAGTGAGAAAAATCCTCAATATCCTCACTGACAAATGGGAAGCTAAAGTCACAGCCATTGAAGAATCAAGAGGAGAATCAATGATGTCCGTGGCTGCTCTCTTTGGGAGCCTTGCTGAGTATGAGAGCAAACAGAAATTCAAGAAGGAGCTCTCGGGAATAGAAGACAGAAAGAAGAAAGGATTGGCTCTTAAGACAATAAAGGAAAAGGAACCCGAAACAGAGCCTGAGGAAGAAGATGAGGTAGAGGATGAGGAGCTGGCCATGGTTGTTCGGAGGTTCAAGAAACTTTACAGAAAAGATCAACCTTCGAGGAGATTTCAAAAGGGTGCCTCAAGCAAAGAAATTATTTTCTTTGAATGCAACAAGCCAGGCCACATGAAGGCTGACTGTCCATTGCTATCCCAGAAAAATAAAGAAAAGAAGAAGTTCAAATCCTTCAAGAAGAAGAAGGCATATGTTTCTGGGATATGAGGAGACAGCTCATCGGAGGATGAGAGTGAACCTGAGGAAGAAGCCAACATTTGTCTCGTGGCTCAGGAGGAAGAAATTTTAGAGACAGATGAGGTAATCATTGCTGAACCAACTTATGATGAATTACGATTAGAATATGACGAAATGCATTCTGAGCTTCTTAAATTTGCCAAAGAATTAGCTGGGTTAAGAAAGAAGGTTAGAGAATTAGAAAAACCAGTGATAAAGGAAGCTACAGACGAATGCTTAAAATGTCCTGTTTTGAAAAAGGAAAATGAACGCCTAAATAAAGCTTTGGAGAGGTTTACCAAAGGTAGTGAAATGTTACAGGTCATTTTAAAGAGTCAAAAGGTAGTAAATGATAGAACGGGAATAGGATATAACCCTATTAATGATAAAAGGAAAGGAAAGAAAAGATACGGAGGGAAAAGTTATCTTAAATACTTCCAAAAATCTATTCATACTTCTGATCCTTTTACTTCATGTACTTACTGTAATAGAAAAGGTCACAGAACCTCATCCTGTTACTTCAGGAAAGGAAAGATGCTAGGAACGTATAAATGGATACCCAAGGGAACTCATGAATTTAAATCATGTCAAACTAACCTCAAAGGACCCAACAAGCTTTGGGTACCTAAAACAATGACTTGATTTCTTGCAGGTTTGTCTTAGAGTATCCAAATTGAACAAATGGTACATTGATAGTGGATGCTCAAGACACATGACAGGTGACAAAAGTAAATTTTTCAACCTGCAATCAAAGGACGGTGGAAAGGTAAGCTTTGGAGGTAATCAATCTGGGAAAATCACTGGAATAGGAGAGATTAATAACCCAAATGGACTGCCGGTAAAAGATGTTTA
The DNA here is from genome assembly GCA_006871305.1 of Vachellia collinsii. Lineage (NCBI taxonomy): Eukaryota > Viridiplantae > Streptophyta > Magnoliopsida > Fabales > Fabaceae > Vachellia > Vachellia collinsii. Next base: position 30,453 of record QFDD01001006.1, read on the forward strand.
TCACGTGGAAAGACTTTGCCATAATCTGTTGAGCGTAAGCCAGAGCACTGACAAGGATAACTGGGTCATATTTGATGCTCAAGAATGCTTCATCGTCAACAAGAAAGATTTGGCTATTGACAAAGAAAAGATAAACATCCAACTACGAGCACCCAGGGATGGTAAATGTTACACTCTTGATCTAGAAAAATCTTTTGCTAATTCTTGTTTTATTAGTCAAGCTGATGAAAGTTCTTTATGGCATAAACGATTAGCACATGTGAATATGAATCAACTTGACAAGTTAATTAAACATGATTTAGTTCAAGGTATTCCAAAGCTCAAGGTTAAAAATGATTTGATATGTGATGCTTGTCAGATGGGAAAGCAAAACAAATCTTCTTTCAAATCTAAAAATGAGATTTCAACAAAGAGACCCCTTGAACTACTTCACATGAATTTAATGGGTCCAGCAAGAGTAAAGAGTCTTGGTGGAAATCTTTATACACTTGTCATAGTTGATGATTATTCGAGATTCACATGGACTATGTTTTTGTCATCAAAAGATGAAACCTTTGAATTATTTGTTATATTTGCCAAAAAGGTCCAAAATGAGAAGGGTATGTCTATTGTTTCCATTAGAACAGATCATGGAGGAGAATTCGAGAATGGAGACTTTGCAAGCTACTGTGAAGGAAAAGGAATTAATCACAATTTTTCAACTCCTAGGACTCCTCAATAAAATGGAGTTGTTGAGAGAAAGAACAGAGTCCTGACGAACATGGCACGAGCTATGATGATCGAAAAGCAAATGTCACAAGTGTTCTAGGCAGATGCAATCAATACAGCATGTTACATCTCCAACAGGGCCTACATTAGATCATCTCTCGGGAAGACACCATATGAGCTGTACAAAGGAAGAAAACCAAATCTGTCACATCTACACATCTTCAGCAGCAAATGTTTTGTTCACAACAATGGAAAGGAAAACATTGGTAAATTCAATCCTAGAGCTGATGAAGGTTTATTTCTTGGTTATTCTAATAGGAGTAAAGCATATAGAGTATTTAACAAACGTACTTGTGTAGTTGAAGAGTCAATACATGTTAAGTTTGTTGAAACTGAATCTCAGACAAAACCTTCGGCAGATGAGGAAATTGCCATTTCAAAAGATTTTCAAAATGAGCTTTCACTTGAAAATGATCCTGAGGAAGATCCTTCAATTAAACTTCTTCAAGATTCTCAACCAAAATCGTGGAAGTACATTAGAAATCACCCTCTCAATCAAGTGATTGGAGAAGTGAATGAAGGTGTACAGACACGAAGAAAATTTTTGAGTGAAGCACAATTTTCAGCTTTTATCTCTGAGATTGAACCCAAGAATGTTGAGGAAGCTTTGTCTGACAATGACTGGATCATTGCAATGGAAGAAGAATTAAATCAATTTGAAAGAAATCAAGTTTGGGACTTGGTACCTCGTCCAAGTGACCGTCCTGTCATTGGAACGAAATGGGTATTCAAGAACAAACTTAATGAATCTGCAGTAATTGTCAGAAACAAAGCTAGATTGGTGGCAAAAGGTTATAATCAAGAAGAAGGAATTGATTATGAAGAAACATATGCACCAGTGGCTTGATTAGAAGCTATACGGGTTCTTCTTGCTTTTGCTTGTATCAAAAATTTCAAACTTTTTCAAATGGACGTGAAGAGTGCTTTTCTAAATGGTTTTATTATGGAAGAAGTATATGTTGAACAACCTCCTGGCTTTGAAGACACTTCAAAACCAGATCATGTTTTCAAATTAAAGAAAGCACTCTACGGGTTAAAGCAAGCTCCAAGAGCTTGGTACGAGAGATTGAGTAAATTTTTGATAGACAAAGGTTTTGTCAGAGGAAAAGTTGATACAACCCTATTTATTAAACATATTCAATCTGATGTGCTTATAGTTCAAATTTATGTTGATGACATTACTTTTGGAGCCACTAACAATGCTCTCTGTGAAGATTTTGCTAAGACAATGCAGGGAGAATTTGAAATGTCCATGATGGGAGAATTAAATTTCTTCCTTGGACTTCAGATCAAGCAAAGAAAGAATGGAATCTTCATAAGCCAAACAAAGTACCTAAAGGAGCTCTTGAAGAAGTTTGGAATGGAGCAATGTAAAAGTTCAGACACTCTCATGAGCTCCACTGCCTTGCTTGATGCTGACGTGAGTGGAAAAGACTTTGACATCAAGAGATATAGAGGAATGATAGGATCATTACTCTATCTCATGGTTACCAGACCTGACATCGAATTTAGTGTGGGAATGTGCGCCAGATATCAAGCTGCACCCAAAGAGTCACATGCTGAAAATGCCAAGAGAATTTTCAGATATATGGCTGGAACCACTGAGCTAGGAATATGGTATCCAAAAGGCAACAATGAATATTTGCTTTCATATTCTGATTCTGACCATGCAGGCTACAAAACTGATAGAAAACGCACAAGTGGTCATTGTCAATTTCTTGGAGGCTCACTGGTGTCGTGGTTCAGCAAGAAGCAATCAACTGTGTCAATATCTTCTACAGAGGCTGAGTATGTTGCTGCTGCTAGTTGTTGTGCACAAGTACTTTGGATGAAGCAGCAACTTCAGGATCTGGGAATGGACTTAACAGAAATCCCAATCCTCTGTGTCAACACGAGCACCATTAGTCTAGCCAAGAATCCTGTGCATCACTCCCGAACAAAGCATATAGACATTCGTCATCACTTCATTCGGGATCATGTTCAGAAAAAGGATGTCAAAGTCATGTTTATTCCAACTCATCAACAAGTGGCAGACATCTTCACCAAACCTCTTGCCAGAGAGCAATTTGTGAATATTAGAAGAGAATTGGGAATGGTAAATCCCAATGAATTGTAAGTATTTTCATGTTTAATGTTTATATGTTTTGATGATTGTATACTAATTTTATCATCGGAGTGTTTTTCAGAAAGTTGTGCAGGTCTCTGTTTTTGTCTCAAAGAATAGAGTGTGTTTTATGCCAAGCAAAACTCAAGTTCTAGAACGAGTTTTGATGATTCTCAGAAGAAAAAGTTGTGAAACTCGAGTTTCATATGAAGAAAACTCGAGTTTGGACGAGTTTTTGAAGCTAAATGGGGTTGGAGACCACGAGACTCGAGTTTGGTGTTTAAAACTCAAGTTCTGCTGAGCTTTTTCTGACTTAAACTTGATGGAGAAAGAAAGTTTGTTCGAAACTCGAGTTATGGGAAGCCAAAATTTGAGTTCCAGAAGTTCCAGAGGCACAACTCGCAACAAAACTCAAGTTTCCTAAAGGGTTCAGGTAAAACTCAAGTTTACAGAGGACGAAACTCAAGTTATGGTAAGTTTTTATGTTTCAGGGTCCTGAAACTCGAGTTTTGATTAAGCAAAACTCGAGTTATGTCAAGTCTGTTCATACTCAGGACCCCGAAACTCGAGTTTTGTTAAACAAAACTCGAGTTTTCAAGCGCCTGTTCATCTTTGGACCCCGAAACTCGAGTTTTCATAAATGAAACTCGAGTTATAGGGCATTTCTCAATTTTTGCATGCCCGAAACTCGAGTTTTGAGTGACAAAACTCGAGTTTCGAGAGTCTCCGAGGCTAAATTGCTCCTGAAACTCGATTTTTCTCACTTTTCCCTTTTCAAAAACTCAAGTTAACCTAATTCTCTCTCACCCAAAATTCGATTCAACCGTTCTTATTGCTCAAAAACCGTTTCAATCATCCCCATAACCGTTTTCAACCAAAACCCATCTCTTAAATTCCATTCATTTCATCATTTCAACCGATTAATCTCCAAACTTTTCCTTTCGACGCTGTCGGCACCAAATCTTCAAATCCATCATTTTCTCTGCAATTTCTTCAATCCAAGCCATGGCTCGCACTAAGGGTGGTTCGAAAACTCCTTCCAAAACCAGAAAATCATCTGAAGGTGCCCCTTCTCAATCCCAAGCCTCCACTCCTCCTCCACTAAAACGGGTTTGCATAACAGAGCCTTCGGAAGAGCAGCCACCTGAGGTTCCGTTGGTTAGGAAACCAAGGGAAGCAGGCCCAAATCAATTATGAGTCCTAAGGCTAAAGGAAAGGCACCAATGACAGAATCCACTCAGCCAGAAGCATCTCGGGCATAACCTACAGACTCAAACACAGAAAGTATTTCTCCTACTTCTCGGGTCTCAGGGACAAGAAAGAAGATGAAAGCACATAAAGCCTCAACTTCAGAGACTCAACAGCCCTCTATGCAGACTGCAGGAGCAGCACCTCCTGGATTCAATGTAAGAAGTGTCTATATCATCCCTCAAACTCCTGGAATTTTTGAGAATGCATATAAGGATAGGGAGTTGTGTCCTACCATGATCATTAACTTAGATAAGATTAAGGATTTGGGGATAGATACTAAGGAATATTTGGCTCACTATGAGAGTTTACTTAAGATAAACATCTCCTATTCCCCTGACATGGTTAAGATATTTTACAATAATTTGGAAACCAAGTCTGCTACTGATGAATCTGGGAACATTATTTTGAAATCTATGAAGACTAAGTTGAGGGGGGCTGATATTCACTTAGCACCTGATTTGTTAAATGACTATCTGGGGACTCATACTTTTGATGCTGAACTGAGAACCTTTAGTCCAGAGGAAGTTTTTGAGTACTTAAGGCCAGGAGAGACTTTTACTGGTTTGAATTTTGAGCCTACAGTTATGCCTCCTGTACAGAGGGTGATTCACTACATCTACACCAGATGTTTAGTGAATAAGGGTAAGAACTACACCCATATGTCATCCTCAGACTACCAGATGATGGCATCGATTATGGCCAAGGAGAAGAGAAACATTGGCCAGATGGTTTTTGATGAGATGTGGATGTTCAGGACCTCCAAATCTAAGAGGATGGCCGTTCCCTATCCCTGCTTGGTGTCAAGAATTATGGAGATTCATAAGATCTGGCACATCATGAAGGATCAGAAGGCACTTAAGCCCATTGAATTCAAGGAGACTCATCTTCATAGGATGAAGATTGAGGTTACACCTGGGGAAACTACTGCACAGAGCAAGCAGAAGAGGAAGACTGCTTCTGGACCTTCTAAGGTGCCCCAGGATGAGGCACAGTCCTCAGCTCCTCAGCAGCCTACCTCAGCACCTTCCTTTGCTCAGGCTTCAGTCCAGCACTTCATGGAGACTGAGTTTAGGAAAATGGGTCAAGAGTTCACACAGGCTTTTCATTCAGAGACTCAGAACTATGTGATCAACCTGCTGAAGGTTGCTGCTGAGTACTTCACTAGGAGATCTCTAGATATAGCAGTAAGTGCTCTGACAGACTCTGTGGATGCCCTTCAGACTTCAATGGACTCTAGACTTGCCTCTTTGGAAGGAAGGATGACTTCCATTGAGGACTTCATTAGAGGCTTTAAGGTCTCCTCCTCTGGGATAGCAGCACCTGAGCCATCTGCCACTCCTGAGCATGCTCCTGGTTCCCCAATGGTTGATCCTTCTTCTGAGCCTGCTTTTGCATCACCAGTGGCATCTCCTACTCCAGCATCACCAGCTTCTGCACCATCAGTGCCCTCTCTTGTTGCCTCTCCAGTGGTTGACCCTGTGCCTGACTCAGAGCCTGTTCCATCATCTTCTACCCCTGCTCCAGTCTCTACTCCTGTGCTTCTACTTGAGTATCATCCATCATCTGAGACTGAGCAGCCTACTGTAGCATCTGAGCCTCCTTCCTCTGAACCTACCCCATCTGAGCCTCCCCTATCCCTTGCACCTCTCACCACTATCTTTAATATTTCTGATTCTTCTCCTTCTCCTGAGCATCCTGCCTCTCCTTCTCACCCTCTTTGATTGATGACAAAAGGGGGGGAGAAGTGGTTACTCTTATTGTGTTCTGTTTTTGTATATGCTTCTGAACTTCTGATGTTATATTTCTGAATTTTCTGATTAATACATGAAGTTTGTGTATTGTTGCTTTTGATTTGTTGTTATCTGTGTTAATTGGTTTTGTCATCATCAAAAAGGGGGAGAATGTTGAGATAATATTTTGATGATGACAAATGCGTTTTTGAAATTAAGCTTTGCTTGTTGGTTTTCAGAAAGTTTTTAGAAAACTTCGAGTTATAATGAAATGTTTAAAAAAACTCGAGTTATGTGCTTTAGAATTCGAGTTACAGTGTTTAAAAATGTGTTCAAAATCTCAAACTTTCAAGAGAACTCAAGTTTTGATTCGAGTTATATCAAAACTCGAGTTCTAGGAGTCAAAACTCGAGTCTCGGGTGTTGAAAAAGGTTTTAGAAATGTAAAACTCTCAAAAGCACTCGAGTCTGAATGAAAGTTATCTCAAAACTCGAGTTTCTTGATTTAAAACTCGAGTTTCGTTCATTGGAAGTTTTTTGGAAAATCAAAACTCGCAGTGGAAACTCAAGTTATGTTGGAAGTTTTGGCAAAACTCGAGTTTCGTTTTATAGAACTCGAGTTTCGGGCTCTCAAATACTTTTGAAAAACGAAACTTCCTTTCAAAACTTGAAGTTTCACTAAAAGTTTTGCTAGAACTCGAGTTGTGAGTTTCAGAACTCGAGTTTCGAAGAGAGAGAAACGAAACTTCTTTTTCAACTTTAAGTTTAAGTAAAAGTTTTGTCATAACTCGAGTTTTGGGCTTTCAGAACTCGAGTTTCAGGCTGAGAAAAATTTCTGATCTTCAAAACTTCTTTCCAAACTTGAAGTTTCGCTTAGAGTTCTCATAGAACTCGAGTTTCATGATACTAAACTCGAGTTTCGAGAAGTAAACTTGTTTAAACTTAGAACTTCCAATGCAACTCGAGTTTCATATAAAAGTTATGTTTTGAAAATCTTATAACTTGAAGTTTTATGAAGGAAAACCCGAGTTTCGAAGGATAAAAATGCTGTAATACAAAACTCTCAAGGAAACTCGAGTTACAATGAAAGTTATGATTTGAAAAATGTCAAAACTTGAAATTTTGCCTAATGAAACTCGAGTCTCGAATAGCACAAAGCATTTTGACCTACTGGAACTTCTGGAAACCCGAGTTATAAGTTTTACAACTCAAGTTTTATCAAAACTCTTATTCAAACTCGAGTTTCAACAAAAGTTATGAGATTTCCACTTTGAAAATTCTTCAATAACTCAAGTTATGAAGAGATAAAACTCGAGTTTTATCTTCTGACAATTACGCAGCATGTCAGTAACTTTAAACTGATCCCAAAATCTTTCCTTATTCATGCAACGATTATTTGAATTACATCAATCATCATAAATGCTCATCTGACTTATTTATTAACAGGGAATGAAGTTCAGATTGTCTAAACAAAAAGAGATTCAACGGACAAAATCTCAGATCTTCATTCTACCTATTGTCAGAAACTTACAGACACATTCAATGCGGGAAGGTGAGCGACGACGATGGGTCTCACGGAAACATTAATGTCTCTAACGGACATTTATTCTTCTCACCTATAAAAGGCAAAGCATTCAAGTCTCCGAGAAGAGAACACAACGAATATACGAGAAAGAGAATTTATTACGCTTCAGCTTCATACTCTGTTTTTCATACTCTCATTTGAGAGCTTGAGTGATTATCATTAAATTCTCATAAAGGAGAATACTCTTGGTCATTTATTGTTTTTAAGAGATTTGCTCAAGGTTGGAGAACCTTGGTTTGGTTTAGACACGAGGATAAGTGTCTGTGGGTTAGTTTGAGTTAGGAAGGGGGAGAGTCCTTCTTCTGTTTACTTGTAATCTTTTGAGATTAGTGGATTGAGAAAGCTCAGAGGGATTTGAGGACTGGACGTAGGTCAAGAGGACCGAACCAGGATAAATTTCTGTGTCACTTTCTTTCATACTCTGTTTTAGCATTCAACGTTTGCGAAAATTTTTTATTAGACCAATTCACCCCCCCTCTTGGTCAAATCCGATCCTAACATTATTTAGATTCATTAAGAAGTTATTTAATTGATATATTTATCATTTTTCTCCAAAAAATTGCCTAACATATAAATTAATATATAATCTAATGATACACATAAGAACTTTACATTATATTTTATAATGAAATGATTCATTTAGCCTTTTCAATCACACAAAAAAGTCAACTGTCATCTTAAGAACCGGATGTAGTATTTATTATAATGCATTTGAATAAAGTTAACGAATAATAAATAGAGAGTAAAATTATATATTCACATGAAAAATTTAACGACGCGGCTATTAAATAAGAACAACTATAACAGTTTCTCTACTCTATAAATAAAATTACAGGAGTGTGCTCCACAATTTAGAGTTTACACGGCATTGAGAGAATTGGCCAGGAAAAAATGTCTTTGACAGAAACAATAATCCACAATTTTAATGGGAATAAAATGTGATCCCCTTAGGATAGAAGAGAGTAACAGTTAAGTGAGGTGGGCAACTGAACAGTGATCTGCGAGTCAAGCAAATCTGTCACATACATGTGTGTGTGTGGGGGTCCAAATCTGTGGGGTAGTTTGTAGAGGGAAGTGATGACGAGGGAAGTGATTTTTTTTTTTTTTGGCTTTTTGGGGGGGGGGGGGGGGGGG